>CAUYQG010091119.1:0-14163 GCA_963574415.1 Tarsius wallacei | reverse complement strand
CCAACTATTGGTTCCTCAAAGTTCCTTTTTAAATTATCTTTGTGACTGAATCCTTTATTTCTTTATTCATTTCACCTGTGGCTACTCTTTCTGTATCTGACAATTTCACTATCTGCAGATCTTGAAATGGGGTTTAAATCTCTTATTTATTCTTTCAGTCGATGCAGCTTCTCATAGGTTTGGTGACTTATTTATTTTTTGAGTTGGAGTCTCACTCCGTCACCTAGGCTGGAGTGCAGTGGTACATTCACAGCCACCCCAGTGTCGACTCGCTGGGCTCCGGCAATCCTTCAGCCTCAGCCTTCCAAGTAGCCAGAACCACAGGCATGCGCTACCACACCCGGCTAATTTTTTATTTATGTAGAGACTAGATCTCGCCAAGTTTCCTGGGCTTGTCTCGAACCTGCGGGCTCAGCAATCCACTCGCCTCCGCCTGTCAAAGTGCTGGGATTACAGGCTGAGCCACCAAGCCCGGCCGGTTTGGTGACTTTAAAACAGAATCTGAGCTCATCTAGCACTGTGCTTGTTTTTCAGATTCCTGGGTTTGAATCCTTTCTCCACCACCCACTAGTAGTGTGAACTTCACTTTTCTGTGTCTTGGATTCCCCTTCACGTGGCCTGGTACACACTAAGCACTCCATAAATGGTATTTGAAGGAATGAACATTAGAGGACATGTGTGAAAAGGCAAGGTAGGTAGACAGGACACAGGAACAGAGAGATTCCAAGAACTGTAGGAGACAAGGTCTCGTCATGTTGCCCAGGCTGGTCTTGAACTCCTGGTCTCAAGCGATCTTCCCATCTCGAGCTCCCAAAGTGCTGGGATGAAATGGTCAGGGGAGAGATGAAGTGTTCTTCAGGCCCCTTAAGTAAAACCCTGCTACGGCAGAAATCTTCCCCATCCCAGCTGTAGGTAAACCAACATGCAGATTTTGAGTTTATCTGAGTTGCTCTTGTTGTGGAAGTTAGCATCATAACTGTGAGTGATCTCTTTTCTGGGAGGCCACACTCCCTCCCACCGTGTGAATGATGCCGGTTGGCAAGGCAGCTCGGGGTCGCCCAGGCTCACTTCATCTTCAAGACACTTGTTTCCAACTTGGCCACCCATGGGAGCCACCCGGGGAGCTGTTAAACAAAACAAAACAAAACTGATACCTGGCCTCCACTCTCAGTGATTCTAATGTAATTTTTCCAGGGTGGGGCCTGGGCGTGTTTTTTTTTAACTAGAGTCTCATTCTATTGCCCAGGCTGGAGTGCAGGGGTGCGCTCATGGCCACCCCAGCCTCGACCTGCTGGACTCAGGAGATCCTTCTGCCTCAGCCTTCCAAGTAGCTGAAACTATATAGGCGCATGCCACCACGGCCCGGCTATTTTTTTTTTTTTTAATTGTAGAGATGAGGTCTGGTCATGTTGCCCAGGCTGGTCTCGAACCCCTGAGTTCAGGTCATCCTCCCGCCTCCGCCTCCCAAAGCGCTGGGATGACAGACGTGAGCCACACTGACTGGCCAGTTTTCTTTTAAGTTCCCAAGAGACTCGAATGTGCCGGCATGTGCACAACCCCAGTCCCGCTGCGTTGCTTTCTCAGCCGGGTCAACGCGGGTCACCACCGAGTCTCAGTTCCAGCCAACAGGAAGCGGGAAGAGACTATGCCTGACGTGATTGTGATGTCATAAGACTCAAACAAGGAAGTGGAACCGGTCGCTTCTTCTTACACCCTATTGGTGGGAACTCTGTCATGTGACTCCACCCTACCGCAAAGGAGGCTGGGAAATGTCAAGCGAGGCAGCCAGGCTTCCGGCTGCCATTCTGTGACTTTGGAAGGCGAAGGAAATGGACTTAAGACGAGGGATGTGGCTCAGAGATCCAGTGGATCTGACGAGGTGAGAAGCATGGATCTAGCATTGGCCAGCGCTGTAATTTCCAAGGGCTGCCATAACCCAGTAGTGACATAGGCCAGGTTTGTTCTGCCCAGGCACAGTAAGCCAGCCACTGGCATAACGGGTTTTGCAAAAAGGAAAAGACTTACTCACGGGACAGCCCAGTGAGGAGGCAAGAGAACGGCTTTCATATCCATCTCCCCTGAAGAGCAGGTGTAGGGATATTTGTGGGTTGGAGAAGTGGGCTAGTCTAAGGCGGGGGAAAATGGGTATAATAGGCGCTGTGGGCGAGAGTAGGTGGGGTTGACAACCCCCCATCCCGCAGCATTGCTTTGTCAGCGGATCAACACGAATCACCACCAAGTCTCAGTTCCCGCCGACAGGAAGGGGGAAGAGACTGTGCTGGAAGTGCTTGTGATGTCATAAGACTCAAGCAGGAAGTGGAACGTGTCACTTCCTCTCACACCCCATTGGTGGGAACTCAGTCATGTGACCCCCACCTGACCGCAAAGGAGGCTGGGAAATGGCTCTTCGATAAGATGCATGCATGTTGCTGGGAGCAGTGGCTCGCTTTGGAAGGCCGAGGCAGGAAGATCGGTTGAGGCCAGGGGTTCGGGACCAGCCTGGACAAACTAGCAAGACCTTGTCTCTACAAAAATAATTCTAAAAATTAGCCTGGTGTGGTGCTGCATGCCTGTAATCCCAGCAACTAGGTAGGCTGGGGCACAGAGATTGCTTGAGTCTAGGAGGTCGAGGTTGTGGTGAGCCATGATGGCGCCACTGCACTCCAGCCTGGGTGACAGAGTAAGACTCTGATAAAAGAAAGAAAAGAAAAGAAAAGAAAAGAAAAAAATGGGAAGAAACATATTACTTCACAGTTCTGGAGTCCAGAAGTCTGACATCAAGCTGTTGGAGGGCCACGTTCCCTGAAACCTGCAGGGGAGAGTTCGCCTTTGCCTCTTCCTGGCTGCGTGTGCTTTGCTGACCGTCCACTTTGGCATTCCTTGGCTTGCGAGTGCAGCACTTCATTCTCTGCCTTGATGTTACTTGATGTTCTCCCCTGTGTCTCTCTTTTATTTTTTATTTTAGAGACAGGATCTGGCTCCATCACCCAGGCTGCAGTGCAAGTAGCACGATCATGACTCACTGCAGTCTCCACCTCCTGGGCTCAAGCGATCCTCCCGCCTTAGCCTCCTGAGTAGCTGGGACCACAGGCCCGCGTGACTACACCCAGCTAACTTTTTTACTGTTTGTAGAGATAAGGTGTCGATATGTTGCCTAGGCTGGTCTCAAACTCCTGGCCTCAAGTGATCCTCCCTCCTCGGACTTCCAATGTGCTGCGATTATAGAGGTGAGCCATCACCCCCGGCCTTTCCCTTGTTTCTCTGTGTCTTTTCCTCTTAAAAGGACACTAGTTATATTGCACTAAGGGCTGGCCCTACTTCAGTATAGCTCCGTCTTAACTAATTACATCTGTAGCAACCCTAACAAAGTTATATTCTGAGCACTGGAGGTTAGGACTTAAACATACCCATTTTGGGGGACAGAATTCAACCCCCAGTGGCCTGTAGTCAAGAATCTCAATGATGAGGAACCTCTCAATGCGACCATCATGGAGAGACGATGACTTGACAATGTATCCTACTCTTCTGCCTCCCAGATTCTAGATACCATCCAAGCCCCAGGGAACTAAGATGCAGCCCCAGGGCTGGATAGAAGCACCTCAGATGGACAGAGATAAAGTCCACTATCCTTGAAGAATGAGGATTTGAACTAGTGACACTATTCAGTTCTAGAAACATAAAGTCACATCCTTTAAGTATCTAAACTGGGAAATGAAATTCACATCTGTACCAGAAGGAAGTCCAAATTCCTAGACCAGGGGTTGACGGATGATGGCCCATGGGCCAAATTTGGCCTGCTGCCTGTTTTTGTAATTAAAGTTTTTCTGGAACACTGCCATGCCCATTCGAGTATGTATTGCCTCTGGGCTGTTTCTGTGCTACAGTTTCAGAGTTTACTCATTGTGACAGAGTCTGTGGAGCTTGCAGAGTCAAAGATATTTACTAGCTGGTCCTTTCTGGAAGAAATTTGCTAACCTTGGTCTTAGGTTGAGCTTTCAAGACTCTCCACAATTTAAGACCAGTTTTTCAAATATAGACTGTTACTCTACCATATCAATTCTGTAATGGCCAAGGCAAGAGGATTGCCTGAACTCAGGGGTTCGAGACCAGCTTGGGCAACTTGGCCAGACCTCATCTCTACAATAAATCAAAAAATAAGCTGGGCGTGGTAGCATGCACCTATAGTTCTGGCTACTTGGAAGGCTCAGGTGGAAGGATCACCTGAGCCCAGCAGGTCGACACTGGGGTGGTCGAGTATGCCACTGCACTCCAGCCTGGGCAATGGAGTGAGACTCTGACTCAAAAAAAAAAAAGAAAAGAAAAGAAAAGAAAAAAGACAGAAATAAATTGGTATATGTGAAGTTCTCTAAGCCATTAGCTCTAATTTTTTTGGTCCCCAGCCCAATTAGGAGGGAATCAAGGCCCCCACCTGTTCCCACTTTCCAGTGGAAAAACAGCTAGGTAATAAAAATGGAATGCCACCCTTAAAACACTCCAAGAAGTGGGAAATTGTGGGTACATCTGCTTCAGCAATAAAAGTACAGATGATTCCTATTTTCACTCAATGCGTACATGACTTAACGTCTATTTATTGAACAATTACAGACCAAAAATACTGCAGATGCAAATGAGTATTATTAAACACTGTAGGATTTGCCAAACAGCCCACAACAAATTAAATTGCTAATAACAAGCTAAATAGTAATTTATCATGAGCTAAGCAAAAAGAACAGCGGTTGAAAACCATGGCCAATTCAAGATAACACGAAGACAAAATGTTCCTCCAGGAAATTATGGAAATTTCTACTATCATTGTACACTTGTGTGCAATGCTATGAGGTATCCAGACTTCTAGGTGGAATACCAAATCGAATGCTCAGTACATTACAGTAACTTTCTATTTTTGATTTACGAACACTATCTCTTTGTAAGCCTTAATGACTTGCTTAGTGGAGTTGTAGTGGATATCTGCTGCATTTCCTTGCCAAGCATACGTATTCCTCTTTCTTCTGATTTTTCTTTGGGGAGTCATTGTCCCATTTGCATCCCTGTGGTTTGAGAGGACCAGCTTTAGATTGGGTGTGTGACCCACACTGGTCAATCAGTGTATTACATCCCTCTGCCCGTAGTTCAACCATGCATGTACCTCAGGACAAGCCAGTGAGACTTAATCCCAGGACTTTGCCAGAATTGCGAAGCTTGGAGAGTAGAGGAAAACTAGCACAAGGGAGAGCAGGACCAAAAGTGGAAAGAGAGATTCCTGACCATGTGGGAGCACCTGGATCCAGCCATGCCTGAAGCTAACATCTTCTTTAAGAAACTAAAGAAGGAGCCAGGCTCGGTGGCTCAGCCTGTAATCTCGCACCTTGGGAGGCTGAGGTGAGTGGATTGCCTGAGCCTGCGGGTTCGAGACCTGCCGGGGCAACTTGGTGAGACCTCATCTCTACAATAAAAAAATAAAAAAAAAAAATTAGCTGGGCATGGTAGTGCGCACCTGTAGTTCTAGCTACCTGGAAGGCTGAGGTGGAAGGATCGCCGGAGCCCAGCAGGTCAAGGCTGCGGTGGCCGGGAGCGGCCACTGCACTCCAGTCTGGGCAACAGAGTGAGACTCCAACTCGGAAAAAAAAAAAAAAAAAAGAAATTAAACAAGGGATTTTCACTTTTGCAGCTGCTCAAGACCGTTCTCTGAAAATCTTTAACCTAAACATGGCAATAAAGGTCACATTTTATAACCGATGTTCTGTGTTGGAAAAACTGGGTCCCAGATGGGAATTTATTATGTGTGCTACTGGTTGCTGTAATTCAAGACTATTTATTCTGGAGTGCTTATGAGGGGGAAATAAACCTACTTCCTCACCTAAGTCACTTCTTTGATGTGATATGAACTTAAAACTTTAGGTTTTAATGTGTGATAATACATAATAAGAATAGACTGCGTGTGGTGGCTTACACTTATGATCCCAGTGCTTTGGGAGGCCAAGGTGGTGGGATGACTTGAGGTCAGGAGTTTGAGACCAGCCTGGGCAACATAGTGAGACCCCCCCACCTCCTTAAAAAATAAAAAAGGCATGGTGACACCTGTAGTCACAGCTACTCCAGAGGCTGAGGTAGGAGGATCACTTGAGCCCAGGAGTTGGAGGCCGCAGTGTGCTATGATTGCGCCACTGCACTCCAGCCTGGGCCACAGAGCAATACCCTGTCTCTAAAATAAATAATTAAATATAAAAGATAAACATCACCCTATAATCCCAGCGCTTTGGGAGACTGAGGTGAGTGGATTGCCTGAGCCCGCGGGTTCGAGACCTGCCTGGGCAACTTGGAGAGACCTCATCTCTACAATAAGTAAAAAATTAGCCGGGCCTAGTAGCGCGCGCCTGTAGTTCCAGCTACTTGGAAGGCTGAGCGGAAGGATCGCCAGAGCCCAGCAGGTAGAGGCTGCAGTGTCTGGAAGCGGCCACTGCACTCCAGTCTGGGTGACAGAGTGAGACTCCAACTCAAAAAAAAAAAAAAAAAAGAATAAACAACTGAGAGGGAGAGAGAGAGAAAGAGAGAGATCATTGAGAGGCAACTTGACATTGACTTTTGAATTGTTCCATCCTGTACCACACAGGTGCTAGACAAGAACTTGGCATCACGTGCTTCAGAGTTCCTGGGTGCTTGTGTTCATTTCCTGTGGCTGCTGTAACAAGGTACCCCAGAAACTGGGACTTAACAAGAAAGTATTGCCTCGCAGTTCTGGAGGCTAGAATTCTAAGATCAAGGTGCCGGCAGGTTTAGCTCCTTCGGAGGCTTTGATGGGAGGATCTTCTCCAGGCTTCCCCTAGCTTCTGGGGATTTGTTGACAATCTTAGGCATCCTTTGGCTTGTAGCATCATCACCCCTGATCTGTGCTTTCATCTTCATGTGGCGTTTTCTTTCTCTCTCTCTCTCTCTCTCTCTCTCTCTCTCTCTCTCGTCTCTCTCTGTCTCTCTCTCTCCCTCTCACCCCCTCCCTTTTTCTCTCCCATGTCTGTCCAAATTTCCCCTTTTCATAAGACACTAGTCCCACCTAGTTCAGCATGCCTCATCCTATCCTAATTAGGTACATCTTCAAAGACTCTCTCTCCAAAGAGAATCATATTCTGAGATTTACAGGGTTAGAAATCCAACATATCTTTTTTGGGAGGACACAATTCAACCAACAGTTGCTGAAGTGGACAAAATATGACAACTCCCATTCATAGCTCCTAATTCCAACTTTTTAAAAACACTTGTTTTTACTTTTTTTTTTTTTTAAATAGCGATGGGGTCTTGGTGTGTTGCCCAGACTGGTCTTGAACTCCTGGTCTCAAGTGATTCTCCCACCTGGGCCTCCCAAGGTGCTGGGATTACAGGTGTGAGCCACTGCACCTGACCCCTATTTTTTTAAAATATAAAAATATTTTTTTCTAATAGAAACAGGGTCTTCCTAATTTGCCCAGGCTGGTGTTGAACTGGTCTCAAGTGATCCTCCCACCTTGGCCTCCCATAGTGCTGGGATTACAGGTATGAGCCACTGCGCCTGGCCTAATTCCAAATTTGTCTTCTTTTGGGTAAAGTTGGAATCTCTCGCTGTTTCCTCTGCTCTCCCATGTTTGCCTTCTGGAAAGCCCTGTCCTCCTTTCTTTGATGAGGGTCAACATCAGTGATGTATCCTAAAACTGGCAGGAGGTTCCTTGCTCCAAGGACCTGGCTTATCTAGGAATGCACCTATCAGAGCCAGATAGGTAACGTCAGGTGATGGGGCGGCTTCCTCAGCTGAGCATCGGAGTCATTGGTAAAATACATGAAAATTTACCATTTTAACCATTTTAAAATATGGTCGACCTTCTCTATACACGGGTTCTGCATCGTGGATTCAACCAACTGCAGACTGAACTTATCTAGAAAAAAAAAAAGGTTACATCTGTACTGAGCATGTAAAGACCTTTTATTCTTGCCATTACTCCCTAAACAAATAGTATAACAACCACTTGCATTGTCTTAGTCTGAGTCCCAATGTTTTTGACATCAGGGACCGTTTCATGGGAGACAGTTTCCACGGGGGCGGGGGACCATCAGGCATTAGATTTTCATAAAGAGCATGCAACCTAGATCCCTTATGAGCACAGTTCACAATAGAGTTCACGCTCCTATGAGAATTGAATGCCGCTGCTGATCGGACAGACGATGGCGCTCTACTGTCCCGCTTCTCACCCGCTGCTGTGCCGCCTGGTTCCTAACAGGCCACAGACCTGTGCCAGTCCGCAGCCTGGGAATTGGAGACCCCTGTAAATCTAAGTGACCCGAAGATGGTTGAAAGTACACGGGAGGATGTGTGGAGGTGGTATGCAAATACTATGCCATCTTGTATCTGGCAATTGAACATCTGTGGGTTTTGGTATCCAGGGGATCCTGGATACAGAGGACAGCTGTATACACAGTTACATTGCATTTAGTGTACTCAGAGTATCATTCAACCATCGCCTCTATCTGGCTCTGGAACCTTTTCACCACCCCACAAAGAACCCAATACTATTAAAGTCACTCCCCATTCCCCCAGCCTCTGGCAACCATTAATCTGTTTTCCATATCTATGGATTTATCTGATATGGATCTTTCTTTCTTTCTTTCTTCCTTTCTTTCTTTCTTTCTCTCTTTCTCTCTTTCAGGATTTATTGAGAGGGCAGAAAAGTTCTCACAGTGGGAGGGGACCCGAAGGTGTTGCCCCTTTTTTTTTTTTGAGTCAGTCTTGCTCTCGTTGCCCAGGCTGGAGTGAGGTGGCACTATCTTGCCCACTGCAGCCTCAACCTCCTGGGCTCAGATGATCCTTCCACCTCAGCCTCTCAAGTAGCTGGGACTACAGGTTCATGCCACCATGACTTGCTAATTTTTGGGGGTTTTTTTTAGAAATGGAGACTTGCTCTGTGGCCTAGGCTGGCCTGGAACTCCTGGGCTTGAGCAATCCTTCCACCTCTGCCTCCCAACGTTCTGGGACTACAAACATGAGCCACTGCACCTGGCCTCTGGATATTTCATGTAAATAAAATCATACAATATGTGATCTTTTGTGACTGGCTTCTTTCACTCAGAATAACATTTTCAAGGTTCATCTGTGTTGTGTCAGGTGTCAATACCTTGTTCCTTTTGCCTGTGAAGCTTTTTTTTTTTTTAAAGTAGGATTTATTAAGAGGACAGAAAAGCTCCCAGAGTGGGAAGGGACCAAAGGGGGTTACCTGCCTGTGGAGCTTTTTAAAGATATGCTTTCCTGGGCCTCAACCTGGAGATACGCGTTGGACAGGAGCTTACAAACGATGTCTGGGGTCAAATCTGGCTTTTACCTTCTATTTATGTAGCCCATGAACTAAGAATGGCTTTTACATTTTTAAATAGTTGAAAAAAATCCAAAGAAGAATATTTCAAGCTAGACGCAGTGGCTCACACCAATAGTCTCAGCACTTTGGGAGGCTGAGGTGGGAAGATTGCTTCAGCCCAGGGGGTTGAGGCTGCAGTGAGCCATGATCATGCCCCTGCACTCCAGCCTGGGTGACAGGGAGAAAAAAAAATTCATGATCTATGAAAATGATATGACTATAAAATGTCAATGTTCACAAATAAAGTTTTATTAGAAAATAGCCATGCCCATTTAATTACATTTTGTCTATGGCCATTTTTGTGCCACAATGGCAGAGCTGTGTTGAGACAGAGATGATTTTGCCGCAATGGAAAATACTACCTGCCTTCTCTGCCTCAACCTTAAAAAAAAATGTGATAAGAACTCTTAACAGGATACCTACCCTCTTACCACATTTTAAAGGGCACAAAACAGAATTGTTAACTACAGGCACAATGTTGCCCAGCAGATCTCTAGAACTTAATCATCCTCCACAAGTAAGATGTTATTCCTACTGGACAGCAGCAGACTCCCTCCACCATCCTCTCCCCTTAATCCCCAACAACCACCATTTTACTCTCTATTTCAACGAGTTCTACTGTTTTGTTTTTTTGAGTTGGGGGTCTCTCTCTGTCACCCAGGCTGGAGTGCAGTGGTGTGATCATGGCTCACTGCAACCTCAAATTCCTGGGCTCAGGCGATCCTCCTGCCTCAGCCTCCCGAGTAGCTGGGACTACACGCCCTGTTAATTTTTTGATTGGTTTTTTTTTCTGGTAGAGAGGAGGTATTGCTATGTTGTCCAGGCTGGTCTCAAACTCCTGGGCTCAAGCAATCTTCCAGCTTTGGCCTCCCAAAGTGCTGGGATTATAGGCGTGAGACACCGCACCTAGCCAAATGGGGCATTTTGATTTTGATTTCTCATGCAGTCAATCCCAGGAAATCCATATGATTTTCTGCCTGTTGATCAGATATCTGGAACTGCCCATGGCCAGATGCCTTATCGCCTCAGGAAATCCTCATGTCAACCCTCCTCTCCTTTGAGTAAGGAACACAGTCTCCATGGCAGCGAGGTAAAGTTCTCTCTAACTTTATTTCACTTCATTGGGAGTTTAGTTCCCCAGGAGAAGGAAGGAAGGAAGGAAGGAAGGAAGGAAGGAAGAAAGGAAGGAAGGAAGAAAGAAAGAGAAAGAAAGGGGCACCTTCAGCTGATTTCTCTACAACTCATAGCGATTATGAATAAAGTCCCTTGGGGAGAATATTTCTGTCTTTCTGTCACTCCATAACACATGCTCAAATATCATGCCCTGAAGCAATGTGATGTGCCACCTCCTATCAAGGCTTAGTTTGACGTGCTGCCTCAACATCTGGAATGGCTTAACCCAAGTCCCCTTTCCACTCCACTTCGCATGGAGAAGGTCCCCTCCAACCCAACCAAATGCCCCTATTTATCAAACAGACCAGGCACGGTTCTTGTGTATCCCCAAGAAGCGAGCTTAGATTCTCTGCCAGCGTGTGGAATTATTCAAACATGCCAGTCATCTCCTCCTGTGGGAACCAGGGGCCACCACCACCTCTTGGTGCTACATAGCCTGCCTCCCACAGCCCCTGACTGTTCACTGTGCTACTGAGTCACCTGTGTGGCCCTGCGTGGCATGCAGTGTCCTCCTGTCCCCAGTCTGTGAGTATACCTGACTAATAAACTGCTGTCAATCTCATCTGTTCAGCATCGGGGTTGTGTGTTCAGCCATCCACACAACGCCAGGGCAGGAATCCTTCCCTCTGCGGCAATTTAAACCAGCAGTGATTTTTGGTCTCTTCTCAGCTGCTCCACCACCCTGTGTACCTCAGGGGCATGACACACCCTGTATCTATTGACTGTTCATTTTAACAGAGATCAGCCCCCCCACCCCCACAGGGTGAATCATCTCTGTGGGCGTGTGTAAGATTAAAAAGCTCCCTGGGCGGAATACGACTCAGCAATAAAAGGGAATGAAATACTTTGTTTCTTTTTTGAGTTGGGGTCTCACTGTGTAGTCCTGGTTGAAGTGCAGTGGCACGATCACAGCTCACTGCAGCCTTCATCTGTTGGGCTCAGGCAAGCCTCCTGCCTCAGCCTTTCGAGTAGCTGGGACTACAGACATGCACCACCATGCCAAGCTCTTTTTTGTGTGTGTGTAGTGATGAGGTCTCGCTATGTTGCCCAGGCTGGTCTTGAACTCCCGGGCTCTAGTGATCCTTCCCCCTCGACCTCCCAGAGTGCTGGGATTACAGCCATGAGCCTGTAATGACCCGTGCCCTCTAAGAATGAACTATTGATACAAAGAATAACATGGATGGATCTCAAGATATTATGCTGAATGAAAAACGCTGACCTCGAAAGGCTATGCGTGGTATAATTCCATTTATAGAACCATCTTAAAAGGACAAAATTATGGAGATGGAGAACAGGTTAGTGGTTGCCAGGGGCTGAGGAAGGGAAGGGATTATTACAGGGGATGATTCACACAAGGGAGTTCTTTTGCCGAGATGTAAGAGTTCTTTCTCTCTCTTGGTTGTGATGGATGTTATACAGATCTACACATGTGATGAAACTGCATAAACTACTCACACACACACGACCCCTCCGCAGTATGGGAGTCCCCCTTATTCTCAGGAGGTACGTTGCAAGACCCCCACCCAGGGGATGCTGTAGTCAGAGGATAGTACTGAACCCTTCATAATCTATGTGCACATTTCTTTTTCCTTCTTTGTGATTTCATGGATTTAAGATTCATTCTTACCATAGATCTCAGCCACCTCAGCACAATATTTTTCTTTTCTTTTCTCAATCAGTCAAGAACTTTTACCTTTTCACTTAGAGGAAGAACCTATGGCTTCTCTTTGACATATCCGAATTGCCAGCATCACTAGAACTCTTGTTTTTGGGGCCATTCTAAAGCCAAATAAGAGTGACTTGCATGCAGGCACTGCAATACTGTGGTAGTCGGTGTGATGACTGAAATAGCTATCAAGTGACTAATGGGCAGGTAGTTTCGACAGTGTGGATACACTGGACAAAGGGGTGATTCACATCCGCTAGCGGGGACAGAGTGGGAGGGCAAGAGGTTTCAGAGTGCTACTTACTCAGAATCTTGCACTCTTTTTTTTTTTTTTTCAGTCCGGTCTCACTCTGTTGCCCAGGCTGAAGTGCACTGGCACGCTCATGGCCACTGCAGCCTCGACATTCTGGGCTTAGGTGATCTTTCCACCTCAGCCTCCTGAGTAGCTGGGACTACAGGTGTGCACCACCACAACCAGATAATTAAAAAAAATTTTTTGTAGAGCTGAGGTCTCGCTATGTTGCCCAGGCTAGTCTCGAACTCCTGGACTCAAACAATCCTCCCACCTCGACTTTCCAAAGTCCTGGGATGACAGGTGTGAGCCATCACACGCGGCCTTGTAATTCTTTAGGTACCCGTGCTCCCACCCTAAGTTGTGACACCTCTAATTTCTCAACTAGCCCAATACTGGATTCATATGCACTTATGGATTTTGGTTGAAGGTATTCAGTCAGGGGTCACACACTGTCTCTAACGCCCCCATGGCTCAACACTTTCACACAGAGCAAGGAAGTCCTGTGCGCCTAAGCCATCAGTCAACATGTATCATCATCATTGGGTGGTGACACGTGACTGGTCTGTCCATGGTCCTCGGTCTTGTCTTTCCTGTGCTTCTTGTCAATGGCTTCTTACTGGCAGCTTCTTTGACTCTGCCCGAGGGCGTTCTCTGGCTGCAGGAAGCTGCCCTGATCACCCACAGGACTGGCTAGATGTGCGAGGGAGCGAACCACCCCAGGAGCAGCCTTCCTCCAGGGGTGGCTGGGAGCTGGAGGATAAAGCCCCTGGCTCCCTCGCCCCTCTGGTGCAATAATCGTTGCGAGGTTCCACATGGCCTTCCACTTTCCCAGTGGAATCAGCCCATCAGGGTGACCGGCCCGCTCACATGCCTGGGTGGGCTGCCTTCCTTTTCCTCTTGCTTATTTATTATTTTAAAAACGTGGGGTACGATTCAGGGTTAGGTATACAAATGGTCATTATGCAGGTACCCTTGTTGATGAAGTGTATTCCCATTCTTTCTCCTGGCAGTTTCCCACTACTGCCAATCCCTTTCTTAGAGTATTATGATAATTGCTCAAGGTCCGCTTATGAGTGAGAACATGTGGTACTCAGTTCTTTGTTTCTGTGATAGATCACTGAGTATGATAGACTCTAAGTCCACCCAAGTTGCTGCAAAGTTCATAATTTTGTCCTTCTCTATGGCTGAGTAATATTCCATCGTGTATGTGTACCACATTTTTTTTTAAATTCAGTCCTCTTTCCATGGATAGCAAGGTTGGTTCCATGTTTTTGCTATTGTGGACAATGCTGCCATAAGCATGCGTATGCAGGTATCTTTTTCATAGAGTGATCTGAGTTCCTCTGGGTATATTCCAGTAGGGGGATTGTGGAGTTGTATGGAAATTCGGCTTTTAGATCTTTTCGGAACTATTTTCCACAGAGGTTGTACTAGTTTACACTCCCACCAACAGTGTAGAAGTGTTCCCACCCCCCTCCCCCGCATCATCTCCAGCATCTGTTGTTTTTTGAGTTGTTGATGATGGCCTCTTGTCTGCAGTTAGGTGATATTTCAGTGTGGTTTTAATTTCATTTCTTTGATGACTGGGAGGCTGAGGCAGGAGGATCACTTGAGCCCAGGAGTTGGAGGCCACAGTGTGTGAGGTTGGCACTTGTGAG
>CAUYQG010091113.1:0-11932 GCA_963574415.1 Tarsius wallacei | reverse complement strand
CAAGTAGCCGGAATTACAGGCACGCGCTACCATGCCTGGCTAATTTTTTATTTATTGTAGAGATGAGGTCTTGCCAAGTTGCCCAGGCGGGTCTCGAACCCGCGGGCTCAGGCAATCCACTCACCTCGGCCTCCCAAAGTGCTGGGATTACAGGCTGAGCCACTGAGCCTGGCCTGTTATTTATTTTAAAACTGGCCACATAAGTATAGTTTATTGTGTCAACAACAAAAAAAATTGCCTTAACTTTTTGAAAGACAAGTTTTCGGATAATTGAAACTCAAGGGGAAAATAGGTGTTGGTTTCAAAAGGGTTAAAATTCAGGCTGGGTGCGGTGGCTCACACCTATAATCCTAACACTTTGAGAGGCTGAGGCAGGAGGACTGCTGCCTCAGTTGGAAAACAGCCTGGGCAGCATAGTGAGACCTCATCTCTACAAAATTTTTTTTTTTTTTTTTGAGTTGTAGTCTCACTCTGTTGCCCAGACTGGAGTGCAGTGGCCGCTCCCGGCCACCGCAGCCTCGACCTGCTGGGCTCCGGCAGTCCTTCTGCCTCAGCCTTTCGACTAGCCGGAATTGCAGGCACGCGCTACCATGTCCAGGTGATTTTTTGATTTATTGTAGAGATGAGGTCTCACCAAGTTGCCCAGGCGGGTCTCGAACCTGCGGGCTCAGGCAATCCACTCACCTCAGCCTCCCAAAGCGTGGGATCACAGGCTGAGCCACCGAAGCCCAGCTTACAAAAATTTTTTAAAAAATTAGTCAGGTGTGGTGGTGCATGCCTGTGGTCTCAGCTACTCAGGAGGCTTAGGTGGAAGGAACACCTGAGCCCAGGAGTTTGAGGTTGTGGTGAGCTATGATCATGCCATTGCTCTTCAGCCTGGGCAACAGAGCGAGATGCCAACTCTTAAAAATTAAATAAAATAAAACTCTGATGAGAAATTGTGAACCTAGACTAACTTTTAATTTCCCCTCGAGTTAGAAGAGAAAGGTAATATAGAGTTGTGATTTTATTTTCTGTTTATAATGTATAGATTATAGTGTTTATAATGTACAGATTACATGTATTTGAACTTTATTTAGCTAACCTGAGAAGATGGAATTCTTCAATCAATTTTATATTCAGGGTATGTGTTAATAGGTATCTGTCTTTAAGTGGTTGCTCGAAGTAGTATGAGAGTCATAGCTGAACTGCTTTTTAATTTATTAATTAAGGTAGTACACTTGGATTGTGTTCATTATACATGGGAATGAAGCCCACATAAACCTGAAAGGAGCTATTGACTTTGTAGATAGGATAGAAAAGGATTTGAATTGCTTTGAAAAACTAAGAGACATGGTTGGTTAGTCAAAAAAAGATGAAACTCTAATCAGAGGTACAAATTGGTTCGGTTATGGAGAAAAAGTAATTGAATTGGAAAGAATATAGAGATTGATGGTGGATTGGTCCTATATAACTTGCAGAAACTAAGTAAGCGTTTTTAATGAAATACTTACTAGCTTGAAATCTCATTAGGAAAAAGAGTATTCTCAATGTTTATGAAGTTATTTATTAACCACAAGCTGTGAAAGTCTCAGACAACACTGTCACTAGAGACTTGTATTGAAGGAATTCCAATAGAATCCTATGTGTTTTGTGCTCAGATTAAAGATAGAGAAAATGCCCTCAGATGAATTAAATGATCAACGTTTTTGTTTATATTGCTTAATATCTACAAATGTGTTAATTGTAAGACAGATGGGAAAAACATCAGTGATCATAATTTAGACAACATGAAACAGTTGATGTTTGGTAAGCATTGCTTATATGACCAAATATAGATCTAGAATGTTACATTATTGCATCAGGGAGTGTCTCATGACTTCTAGATTTTTCTTAGGTCTAAATACCATTTCCCTAAGGCATTTTATTTTATTTTATTATTTTATTTTATTTTTGGAGTTGGAGTCTAACTCTGTTGCCCAGACTGGAGTGCGGTGGCCACTCCCGGCCACTGCAGCCTCGACCTGCTGGGCTCCAGCGATCCTTCCGCCTCAGCCTTCCAAGTAGCTGGAACTACAGGCACGCGCTACCACACCGGCTAATTTTTGATTTATTGTAGAGATGAGGTCTCGCCAAGTTGCCCAGGCGGGTCTCGAACGCACGGGCTCAGGCAATCCACTCACCTCAGCCTCTCAAAGGCACGGGATTATAGGCTGAGCCACCGAGCCCGACTCTATTTGATTATTTTTATTTTTATTTTTTATTTTTGAGTTGAAGTCTCACTCTGCCACCCAGACTGGAGTGCAGTGGCCACTCCCGGCCACCACAGCCTTGACCTGCTGGGCTCTGGCAATCCTTTGGCCTCAGCCTTCCAAGTAGCTGGAACTACAGGCGCGTACTACCACGCCCAGCTAATTTTTTTTTTGATTTATTGTAGAGATGAGGTCTCGCCAATTTGCCCAGGAGGGTCTCGAACCTGCAGGCTCAGGTAATCTACTCACCTCGGCCTCCCAAAGCGTGGGATTACAGGCTGAGCCACCGAGCCCGGCCCCTTAAGGCATTTTATACATTTATTACATAAAAAGAAAAACTGTAACTTTTACATCTACAAATTTTATATATACAGATTGAGTATTCCTTCCCTGTAATGCTTGGTATTATAGGTGTTTCAGATTTCACTTTTTTTGGATTTTGGAATATTTGTGTTATACTTACTGCCTGAGCATCCCTAATCCAGAAATCTAAGATGTGCATTTTCTTTGAGCATCATTTTGGTGCTCAGGAAGTTTCAGATTTTGGGTTTCCAGGTTAGGGATGCTCAATCTGTACATAGAAGGAGGCTTATTTAGACAGACTTCTAAGAATCATATACCACTTATATGTGTATATATATATATATATTTGTTTGTTTTTTGTTTTTTTTTTTTTTTGAGTTGGAGTCTCACTCCGTCGCCCAGGCTGGAGTGCAGTGACCGCTCCCGGCCACCGCAGCCTCGACCTGCTGGGCTCCGGCGATCCTTCCGCCTCAGCCTTCCAAGTAGCTGGAACTACAGGCGTACGCTACCACGCCCGGCTAATTTTTTGATTTATTGTAGAGATGAGGTCTCGCCAATTTGCCCAGGCGGGTCTCAAACCCGTGGTCTCAGGCAACCAACTCACCTCAGCCTCCCAAGGTGCGGGATTACAGGCTGAGCCACCGAGCCCGGCTCTCAGTGACTTGTAAAATCAGAAAACATCTTAAGTTTCAGGAAATTTTCTGCTTTATATTTTTTATAATTTTCATTATTTTTTTCTATTATGCTTTTTACTAAAATTCCTTCCATTACATATACTGGATCTGTTAGATTGAACCTTTATTTTTCTTACAATTTTTCTTGTTCCTCAATTTTATCTTCCAATCCTTTTACTGAGCATTTAATTTCTAGTATCTTTATTTTCCAATACCTCCTTTACATTTCTTGAGTGTTGCTTCAAAAAAAAAAAAGACAACTTTGTATTTCATGGACTTAATATGGTTTTAATGATATTGATGATGGTGCTTTTTGATATTTCTTTATTCTTTCAAATTTTTTGTGTCTTTCAAATTGCTTTTTTTCTTTTGTTTCTGCCTTAAATGTCACAGACTATTCATTTTTTAAGAATATGACACTAAAAAGCACCTTGTAAGATCTCTGTATTTGCAATAGGCCTTTCTGCTAAGTGTTTTTCATGGCATGATCAGGATGAGACATTTTGGGATGACCTCTTGATGTCAGTATTGTTAGAACTATTCCAGTGGGCTGGTCTGAGTTGATCAAGTAGTTTTCCAGTCTCTTGCTTAGAGGATATAATCCTGCCTGCCAGTGTTTTGGCAGTCTGATCTTGTGTAGAATTAATTTCTAGCAATCTGACAGAGAAAAGGATAGGATCTGGGGAGATCATTCTCTTTGCATGGATTTTCAACAAATCCTGCTCTTTTTACTTCCCCCCACGCCAGTATGTCAATTGTGTAGACTGCTTGGACATTACCACATAAACTGAGTTGTTATACACTTTTCCCAAGTAGCCTTAGGATTTAACTCTCTTGTATTTGTTAACTTAATTACTACTCTGGTCTCTTTTTCGCTTCCAAAGTTTCTTATTGTTTTATGTGTTCTCTGTGAGTATTTTTGTTTCTGTGGATTTATACCTTTAAAAATATATAGTTCTTTTGTGTGGCTTTTAGAGGGAGAAAATGCTTTTGGTTTGTTCAATTTTCCATCCTTAACTGGAAGGCAATATCTTGATTTCCTTTACAAATTATTAAAGATCAGTTATGACCAGGGGGCATAAATAAATAAATGAGAATGGCATCTGGACTGTCTTTGTAAGGTTCATGAGCTAAGAATAGTTTTTAACATATTTAAATTGATGAAAAATTATTTAAAAAAAGAATAGCATTTTGGAACATGTAACAGTACACAAAATTCAAGTTTATGTCCAAAAATATAGTTCATTGAAATATAGCAATGCTCATGTGTTTATGTCTTTTCTATGGCTTTTTGGTGCTATGACGGCAGAGTTGAGTAGTTGTAACAAAGACCATATGGCCCACAAAACCTAAAATATTTACTGCTGTACCCCTTACAGAAAAAGTTCCCTGACTTCTTTGTAGTGTAAAACTTGACAGTTTATTAACTAAAATACCTAGCCACAGAATACACAACTTTAAATAATATAATGTTATGGCAGGGTGCGTTGGCACATGCCTGTAATCCCAGCACTTTGGGAAGTTGAGGAGGAAGGAGTCCATGAGATCAAGATCAGCCTAGGCAACAGAACAAGACTTCATCTTTACAAAAAGTCAGACAATTAGCTGAGCATGGTGGCACTCACCTATAGTCTTAGCTACTCAGGAGGCTGAGGTGGAAGGATTGCTTGAGGCCAGGACTTTGAGGCTGCAGTGAGCTGTGATCATTACACTGCATTCCAGCCTGGGTGACAGCCTTGAACCCAACTCAAAAAAATAAAATAAAATAATTAAATAAATAATATAATGTTTTGGTAAAATCTCCAAGATAAAGATGTTGTAAAATATATTTCTTTTTTCTTTTTTTTTTTTGAGTCAGATTCTTACTCTGTTGCCCAGGGTGAAGTGCAGTGGCATGCTCACAGCCACCTCAGCCTCAACCTGCTGGGCTCAGGTGATCCTTCCACCTCAGCCTTCCAAGTAGCTGGAACCACGGGCATGTGCCACCACACCCAGCTAATTTTTTGATTTATTACAGAGACGAGGACTCGCCATGTTGCTCAGGCTGGTCTCAAACCCCTGGGCTCAGGCAATCCTCTTGCCTCGGCCTCCCAGCAAAATATATTTCTAAATACTTCTTTAAAGCAGGCTAAGAACCAAATAAAAAAACAAAACTCCATTCACAATAGCCACACACATACAAAGAAATACCTCGGTATCCATATAACCAAATAAGTGAAAAACCTTTACAATGAGAACTACAAAACACTGCTCAAAGAAATCAGTGACGTTACAAACAAATGAAAAAACATGTCATGCACACAGATTGGCAGAATCAATATTGTCAAGATGCCCATCCTACCCAAGGCAATTCAATGCAATTCCTATCAAATTACCAACATCACTTTTCTCAGATCTAGAAAAGACAATACAGAAACTTATATGGAAGCAAAAAAGAACACTAATAGCTAAAGCACTTCTCAGCAAAGGAACAAAGCTAGAGCATCACACTTCCAGGCTTCAAATTTTGTTATAAGGCTATTGTAATCAAAACAGCATGGTATTGGTACAGGAACAGGCACACAGACCAATGGAACAGGACAGAAAATCTGGAAATAAGACCACAGTCCCTCAACCAACTAATCTTCAACAAAACTACTAATAAAAAACATTGGGGAAAGCAAATCATATTTAGCAAATGGTTCTGGGAAAACTGGCTAGCCACACGTAGAAGAATGAAACTGGACCCCTACCTATCACCATATACAAAAATCAACTCAAAATGGATCAAGCACTTAAATGTAAAAACCTCAAACTGTAAGAATCTTAGAAGAAAACACAGGGAACACCCTCCTGGACATCAGAGTAGGTAATTAATTCATGGTCAAGTCCTCAAAAGCAAATGCAACAAAAGCTAAGATAGATTGGTGGGACCTTTCAGACTGAAAAGTTTTTACACAGCAAGAGAGTAAAGAGACAACCCACAGACTGGGGAAAAAATATCTGTGAGCTATGCAACTGACAAAGGTCTAACATCCAGGATCTACAAGGAACTCAAGTGAATTGAAAGGCAAAAAAGCAAACAACCCCATTAACAAACTTTTCCATAGCAATGGTATTTGCTAACTAAATAGACCTCAAACATTGAGAAGGTACAAGCAGGGGTGGGATGATGAGAAAGTGGAAAATATTTTATGAACTGAATTTTATGTCCTTTAAAATTCATATGTTAGCCGGGCTCGGTGGCTCAGCCTGTAATCCCACGCTTTGGGAGGCTGAGGTGAGTGAATTGCCTGAGCCCGTGGGTTCGAGACCCGCCTGGGCAACTTGTCGAGACCTCATCTCTACAATAGATCAAAAAATTAGCCGGGCGTGGTAGTGCGCGCCTGTAGTTCCAGCTACTTGGAAGGCTGAGGTGGAAGGATCGCCGGAGCCCAGCAGGTCGAGGCTGCGGTGGCCGGGAGCGGTCACTGCACTCCAGTCTGGGCGACAGAGTAAGACTCCAACTCAAAAAAAAAAAAAAATTCATATGTTAAAAGTCTAGCCACCCAAGTGATGGTATTAGAAGGTGATGCCTTTGGAAGTTGATTAGATTCAGATGAGCTCATAAGAGTAGAGTCCTTGTAATGAGATTAGTAACCTTATAAGAAAAGACCAGAGCTCTCTTCCATGTGAAGATACAGCAAAAAGGCAGCCATCTGCAAACCAGGAGGAGAGCCCTCACCAAGAAACGAATCTGCTGGCACCTTGATCTTGGACTTCCCGGCCTCCATAACAGTGAGAAATAAATGTCTGTTGTTTCAGTTACCCTCTTGACTGTACTTTGTCATAGCAGCCTGAGTAGACTAAGACAGAGGGAGAGTAGGGAGGAAGAAGCTAGGGAGAGATGAAACACATTCTGATTTTAACTCATTAGAAATTATTCCTCATCTGTCAAAAGACTTCACACCAACCTTGACTCTTGGGCAATATGAAGATAAGGTTTTATATGAGCATTACTGCCCTAAATTCATGTTGACTTTCTATGGTTTATCCTTTTACTTGTATTTGTTAAACAGAGGTCAGTAGATCCTGAGAACCACCTCATGTATTCCTGACAGATATTGATGGATACAAAAGTATCCTCAATAGAGACAGAAAGAAATAAACTATCAATCAGTTATTAAGAACCTCTGCTGGGTCTACCTTTTTCATATACTATCTCTGTAATGCTATTCATAACACTATAAAGTAGGTACCATTATTAGCCTTATTTTTACACCAAAGTAAATTGAGGCTTGGATGCATTAGGTAAGTATTGTTCAAGGTCACATAACTATTAATAGTAAACAGGTTAGACATGAACTTCCAGCCCTACTCTTCCTATTGACCAAGTCTCTTTAAAATAAGACATGCTTCCTTCTGGTTGTCCTTGGGTCCTCAAAAAAATCATTTTGCTTTAAGTTCCAGAGAAGGGAAGAGACATCCCTAAAATATGCTAGGTTATCTGCTGCAAGAAAGAAAGACTTTAAAAAAAGTTAAACTGAGGGCAAGAAATCCCCTATAACAGCTTCATTTTAGAACTATAAGAAAGTCCCCCCTCTGTCAAAAGCACTAGTGGATCAGAAAAAACATTCACTGGGATGCCTGTGGCGGTCACTTCACTTGGAGAAGGCACGAACGGAACAAATTTTTCCACACTTTCTCTGCTGCCTGGTCCCCACTGCTGGTGAGATATTAATTTTGTACCTTTGTGGTTTAGTGCAACTGAAAACCAGCATAAAAGGACTAGTTTCAGGTCCTCTTTTATTCATCTTCTTTGAGGGATGGACTATAAAGATGTGGGTTATTTGCAAAATTCAGTCAAAACCCTTCTTCGTAAAATACTGGGGGATCTGTCTGCTTTTGATGATTCTGTTTGTCTACGTGTAGGGTCAATTGTTTTAAGTTTTTTTTTTTTCTTTTGGTAACTCTTGACATTTTTAATACTTTTCAACTGCTTTGAATTTTTCTTTTTCTTTCTTTTTTTTTTTTTTTTTGAGTTGGAGTCTCACACTCACCCAGCCTGGAGTGCAGTGGCATGCTCAAGGCCACTGTAGACTCAACCTGCTGGACTCAGGTGATCCTTCTGCCTCAGCCTTCCAAGTAGCTGAAATTACAGGCGTGTACCACCATGCCCAGTTGATTTTTTGATTTAGTGTACACATGAGGTCTTGTCAAGTTGCCCAGGCTGGTCTTGAACCCCTGGGCTCAGGAAATCCTCTTGCCTCAGTCTCCCAAAGTGCTGGGATTACAGGCATGAGCCACTGCACCCGGCTTGCTTTGAATTTTTCCTTGAGCGCCTACTAAATGCATGGTATTGTACTTTATGCATCACTAAAAACGTGAACCTGAACTAAAAAACAGCCACACCTGCTCCTAACCTCAATCTCAGTTTACAATGTAGTAAAATACTCTGAACAGTTTAAATCTTTTACCAATGCCTTCTCCCCTTCCTTAAACTGACTACCCATCCTGAGTTTTAACTCCTTGTTTTCCAAGTTGGATATGCTGCAATATTAATCAGTGAACTTGGAGTTAATCTGTCAAATCCAGTGCAGACCAGAAAACTGCTTACAGACATAATATCCACCTGGCTCCAGAGTTTGGTGTGGCTTTTTTCTTTCTCTGCATATGACTGACTTTATCCAGAGTGAGATAGTCCATTTGATAATGATTTGCCCAGAATGCACTACACCAGTGATTCATTGTATGGCTTAATAAGGAGAGTCAGTTTCTTGTTCTATCTCTTTATCTAGGATCAAGAGATTACAAAGTTTATAGTAAAGGAAGAACTTTTCCCAAAAAGATGAGGTAGGAGATGGACAGGAATTGCTATTTAGAAAGGAAAGGATTTGAATAATCACATGATTTTGTATAAATTTGTTAGAAGATGCTTTACGACTGAAGCACCAGAACATCAAACTGCATTTCTTCCCTTAAAAGTTTCAAGTGCCCTTGTTTTTACAAAAGAATAGAAGTTTACTGGCCAGGCTCGGTGGCTCAGTTTGTAATCCCAGTACTCTGGGAGGCTGAGGCAAGTGGATTGCCTGAGCCAGCGGGTTCAAGACCAGCCCAGGCAACTTAGTGAGCCCTGTCTCTACAATAAATAAAAGTTAACCGGGTGTGGCAGCAGGCGCCTGTAGTTCTGGCTACTTGGAAGGATCACTGGAGCCCAGCAGGTCGTCGACACTGGGGTGGCCGTGGGCGTGCCACTGCACTCCAGCCTGGGCAATGGAGTGAGACTCCCGACTCAAAAAAAAAAGAAGGAAGGAAGGAAGAACATCAGCCTTGCAGAAATTCTGACTTAGGTTCAGATAATAACATCATTTGCCACTGTGTCACTTTGAACAAGGTATTGTATTTAAGTTCCCCAAAACTGAAATGTCTCTTTGAAAACTCACATATGGAATGGAACCACTTTATAGGATTGTACTGAGCCAAGGAGATGTTTGATGTGTCTGCTGTTGAGTAAGTGTTGGCTAAATGTTGCCTGCAATCTCCATCCTTCTATGTCTTGAAGTGAGTTAATGAACTCCTCGAACTAAGAGCATTCTTCAGTGAATAATCTGCTTTGCATTATTTTCCTTTTGCCTTTATTTTGTGAAGAGATGACTTAAAAATGTTTAGGTGAATTTGGAAAATGTAGAATTAAACAGTTAAATAGCCTCCTTTATGAATGAACCATTCGGAGCCTTTAATAGTTAAAAACATGTGTGCATTGTAAAGTAACAAAAAAGAGAAATACTATGTAGCATTTGGCTAAATGATTTAACCACAGAATTTTAAAATTTTCTCCTTCTCCTCCTACTCCTCTTTCTCCTCCTTCTTTCTCTTCTTTTTAAAGAAGAAATTTGTAGATTGAGTGGAACTTTGGGACAAGCTGATTTAGTAATCAGTACAGGGAAACTTGGCCTACTATTAAAGAAAGAAAATAAATTTGTATCCATCGCATACCACTTATATCAGTTAATGTAAAAAACAAAGATATATTAAGAGTAGGATAAAATTTAGGAATATATTTTTAAATCTTTTCATGCCAAAAACTTGGTATGTTTAGAATAAATGGAAAAAAAATACAAAGGTAAATATTGATAGATTTGATAATATAAATATCCAAATATTTATTAGGTAAAAAAAAATCACTTAACTTTAGGAGGCAAAACTCAAACTCGAAGAAATCACTTGTTAAAAAATGGCAGACTACATAAGCAATTAAAACAAATAGTGAATAAAAACACTACATAAGTAAACAATCAAAATGTATAAATTATTTATAGCTTTAACTAATACAAGAAGAAACAAAATGGCTAATAAATTCAAGAACTATAACATTAAAAAAAATTAAAGTAAAATAGGGAACAAATTAAAGTAAGAACACAGCATTTTATTTACAAAATTTGTAATCATTCAAAGTCAACAGTTAGTATTCTCAAAGGGGTTTCTTTGTTCCATAGGACATTTGCATGAACCTGTGAAAATAATAATTGATATGTTTCTAAAAGGTAATTTGGAAATATATATTTAAATAGTTGCAAATAACCAAAATACTATGGTCTGAATGTTTGTGTTTTCTTAAAATCCATATGTTTAAATCTTAATCCTAAGATGATGTTATTAAGAGGTAGGACCTTGGGGAGGTGATCAGTCCTAAATGAATAGGGTTAGTGGCCTTACAAAAGATACTCCAGGAGATCCCTTGTTGCTGTGGAGACACAGCAAAAAGACACCATCTATGGTGAAAGCAGGCCTTCACCAGACACGGAATCTAAATAAATGATGAAGTTAAATTTATAATGATAACCCTATATTAATCCCATGACACTTATAAAATGCCTAGTATACAGGTTTCTGCTCTGGACCCTAAAGTTAAAGCATTGAAATCTGCAAACACTTTTAAGCTGCTTTTAAAAGAATACAAAAAGGAAATACCAAAACCCCATTTTTCTCATGTTTAAAATTTAGATCTCATAGTTACCAGAACTATGAGAATTCAGTTTCTGTTGTTTATAAGCTTTTTCATTTATGATATTTTGTTACAGCACCCCAAATGGTCTAATACACTAAATACTTTTAAAAAGAGATGTAATGAGAGAAATGATGAAACATGAATAAGAAATAATGTGTTATAGCCCTTAAAATATTTATGAAAATACTTAGCACTTTTATAAGAGCAGTGTGCAGTATCGCAGAACATTATAGGCTCAACTTAAATAAATTGATCAATAAATATAACTGCAAGGAAAGAAATCAAAATGTTAATCGTGATCATCTCTAAAGAAATCAAAATGTTAATCTTGATAATCTCTGATTGGTGAATCTTTTTCTTAAACTTTCTTTTATTTTCTACAAAAGAAAAAACCCAATAAGCTCAAAAAATATAATGACAACTTAAATTGACACTTCTGACACCGAATGAGATCCATGATGGTAGGACAGGAAGTAGTGTTGACGAGGAGTATTCTAATCACTCCACAAAAGCCTCCTATTCTACTTACATGCATATTGAACCATTTGAGGAGTCAACAGCTGATAGTTGAGTTTTCATCTCTGATTGTGAGAGCCACTGGCAATGAAAGTGAGAAAGAAGGAGACACATGAGAAAAGGAAAGCAGCCGGGCTCGGTGGCTCAGCCTGTAATCCTGCACCTTGGGAGGCTGAGGTGAGTGGATTGCCTGAGCCCGCGGGTTCGAGACCCGCCTGGGCAAGCGAGACCTCATCTCTACA
>CAUYQG010091112.1:0-76415 GCA_963574415.1 Tarsius wallacei | reverse complement strand
AAGGTACTCATTTGGGAAGGACAAAACTAACTGAACTTGTGAGAAAAGAATTCTATCTCCCTCATCTGGAGCAGCTCACCCAGGAGCTCATTCAAGACTGCGTGTCATGCCAGCAGACTAATAATGCTAAGGTCAGTGTATCCACCCGAGGGGTCCGAAATAGGGGACTAACTCCCGGGAGACATTGGGAAATAGACTTTGCAGAAGTCAAACCTGGGCAATATGGATATAAATACCTATTGGTCTTGGTAGACACCTTCTCGGGATGGGTAGAGGCATTTCCTACAAAAACTGAAACTGCTTCTGTAACAGTAAAGAAACTCTTAAATGACATCATATCAAGATATGGTCTACCCATGTCAATAGGCTCAGATAATGGCCCAGCATTTATTTCTAAACTTACTGAAGGTATTGCAAAAACCTTGGGGATAAATTGGAACTTACATTGTGCTTATCATCCCCAGAGCTCAGGACAGGTAGAAAGAATGAATCGGATGCTTAAAAAGACCTTAACCAAATTAACCCTGGAGACCGGCGAAGGTTGGGTAACACTCCTTCCCTATGCCCTCTTAAGGGCCAGGTGTACTCCCTACCTCAAGGGTCTAACCCCCTTCGAAATTCTGTTCGGACGGCTCCCGCCATTACTTCCAAAAATTGGACTGGAAAAAGCACTAGAACTGTCTAACCATAATTTGCTTCCGTCACTGTAGGCTCTTCAAAGAGTTCAGCAAGTTGTCACTGAGACTGTGCAGGCAGCCTTCCGGAAACCGGTTCCGGAACATCCACACCCGTTCCAGCCCGGTGACCAGGTCTGGATAAAACGGCACAAAGCTGAAGCTCTCACCCCGAGGTGGAAAGGGCCCCACATAGTGATCCTTACTACTCCTACGGCCGTCAAAGTCAGCGGTGTCTGCCCCTGGATTCATCATTCACAAGTGAAGGCAGCCACCACCGCCCCCCTGGAAACATGGAAAGTCATCAAACCAGCTACTGGAGAAGATCTTCTAAAGATAAGACTTTTGCGGCCCGGTATCTTAATCATATTCCTTGCATACTTTCCCCAGCTTGAGGCCTATTGGCCTAACCAGCGTAATCCCTATACTCCAGGAAACTATTCCTGGGAACTGAGAAATACCATCAATGGGACCGTAATTGCCATCTACAGAGGAAGCGGACAACCTGTCTTTAATTTTGACCTTTGTAAATTATGGCCAGGTCTAACCCTCAGGGGCACACACACTAACGAATGCAGCACGTTAGCTTATGAAAAAGGACTTAAATCTGTTGGTTTTTATGCTTGCCCGGCATCAGGACCAGCCTGTTGCCACAAAGCAGGACAATACCACTGTGCTGCATGGGGGTGCAAAACTATTGCTCCTTGGAAAAACCGAGACCCATACATAAGCCTCCTTGGTTATGTTAAAAATCGTGTGTCATCAGTAAAATTAATGGTCCTCAGAACTCAACATAATCCCCTGTATGAGGAGTCAATGATTTAACTCCAGGAAAAATTGAAAGGGGGGAATGTGGAAAGGGGCTTAAAAAGACATCTACAATGTCAAAAATTAGGCTAAGCATAAACTCAGCCTTTGCACAGTTAAGCATGTACTTAGTCTTTGCACAGTTGAAAAAAGTTCCCGTCCTAGAAACTGGCAACAGCACCTGCTGGCTAGGTTAAACAGTTTAACAGCTTTTTTTTTTTCGCTTCTGTGAACCCCGCTAGCATTGCTTGAAAAGTACCTAGGCCTCCAGGATGTTGCAGTTTGACCCACTTGGAAAGTCCCAATGTGGTTTTGCCCCATTTAAGCAAGCCCCTACAGCAAATGGGGGCCCTTTGCTGTGGGACTGGCATGTCCAGCTGGCCTGGTTCTTGGCTGATAAACCTCTCCTTTTTATAACTTGTACTTTTGGTGTCAGTGTCTGTGAATTAAGCACTCGGTCCCTATTTCAGCAATAATGATGACTTTGTCCTTTGCACTTTCTTGTTTGAAAAATATTACTCAGCCTTGAAGTGTCAACCCAAATATGATCACCTCTAGAAAGACTTTCCAAATATTTTGTCAGAATTTTTTTATATTCACACTCATTCTTTATACTATTACTATTGAAGACTTAATATAGTGTATTTTAGTGAGTATGATACTGTTCTCTGCTACTGTCTCTGTCCCCTCACATTGCCAGGGGACTGAGGTTATAGATATTGCAGTGAGTAGATTGAGAATGGAGGAAAAGTGATCCTCTAGATGAAAATAAGGGTGTTTTTGTTAGAAGAAGGAGGAGAAAAACCAATCAACGACTATTGCACAGTAAAGAAAAAGTCCTGAATAGATCTCAAAGACATTATACTTAGTGGGGGGGGGGGAATGTCGGTCTCAAAGTTTACATACTGCATGATTCCATTTATATAAATTATTGAAATTCATTCTTAAAATGACAAAATTATAAAGAGGAGAACAAACTAGGGATGGAGGTAGAAAAGGAAAGTGGGTATGACTATAAAGGGGTAGCACAAAAGAGAGCTTTGTTCATAATTAAGTTCTATATTTTGTGGTGTTTACAAAAATCTTCATATGCATATCAAAGTTTCTCCTCCTCAAAAAAAAAAAGAAAGAAAGAAAGAAAATGTGATCTAAGAAAATAATATCCTTGGCTGGGTATGGTGACTCATACCTTTAAACCCAGCACTTTGGGAGACCAAGGCAGGAGGATCATTGGAGGCTAGGATTCAAGTCCAGCCTGTGCAACATAGCAAGACCCCCATTTCTACCAAAAACAAAACAAAACAAAACAAACAAAAAGAAAATCATATCCAGTGAGCCAATGTTGTTCTTGTATGAGATCTACAAGTAGATATTCTCAAACTAGAAAAAAGAAACTCAGAAATGCAGCATCCATATGCCCTTGCTGTAGAAAACAACTTGACAATTAAATCCATCCCATTATGAGATTAATCAACATTTATGACTTAGATGGGAAAAACCTATAAAAGTTCTGGCAGTGAGTATAATGTGTATTCACATTTATTAAATGAATTAATATGCTCCATTTTCAAAGATTATAAACATAAGCGTTGTACAAATACTAACATAAAAATTAGGAGATGAAGAAAGAAGGATGAGAGCACATGAAAGACTATTAATTTCATCTTATTTCACAGAAAAATCTTGAACTGATAATATCTAATATTAAAATATATATATATAACTCCAAAGTTGATCATAATTTTTCTTAAATTTAGAGCTATCATTTAGAAAATATTAAATCTTACAGTAAAAAAAATTTAGTTAAGCTTCAACTCCTAAAGTCTGTCTTCTCTTCCATTACATTAAAGGAAAATTGCATGTAGTTTGCTTTTGTTTTATTAAAAATAAATTCTTGATTATAATCCCAATTTTATAAAAGCATCTATCTTATTCTCTCTCTTTCTGTTTCTCTCTCTCTCTCTCTCTCTCTCTGTTTCTCTCTGTATATTGTGTGCATATAGACCTAAAAATGTTACCCTAATGTAATCTTCACAATATCATTTCTGGTTGATTGAATTTGAGGTGATTCTTAAATACACAACATTATTCTTCAGTGTCTGGTTTTTATATTTACATAAAAATGAATGTAACCAATATTGATAGCAAATATGCCAGTAGGTCAACAGTTGTTATTTCTAGGTGATGGATTTATAATTTTCTTCTTTGTACTTTAATAATTTTTACTTTTCAAAAATAAAATAAGTACCATTTAAAAAAAAAAGATGAGAGGCAAGCTGAGCAGCAAAGGAAGACTTTCTTTCTTTTTTTTAGGTTACAGACTTTTATTAGATCCTCTGTTATTATTAAGTATTAACCTCCTAGATTTTTGAGAATTAAAATTTAACCTTCCATTTTAATTGTATGGTACCTGGATGTCAAAAGACCAAAGGTCTAGTCCTGGTCCTCCCACTAATGGGCTTTGTGATCTTAAGAAAATTATTTTACTTCTTTGTGACTCAGTTTCCTCATAAATCAAAAAAGGAAATAATTGGTCTTGACCTTCCCTAAAGATTAGTGTGTGAAGCTTGAACATGCACCAAGAAAGATTGCGGAACGTCAGAGAACAATAAGACCCAGTAATGCTGAGTAAGGTAACAGAAGAGAGACAGCAAGCACAGAATATAGAAGGGCAGCTGTAGAAATGGTGAAACTAAACACAGACTGAATTGAAAAAAAAAAAAAAGGTAAGCTTCCCAATGACAACACTATGCCCCAGGAAAAAAAGATCCAGTAATAACCAGGAACATTTAGCAAGGGTGCCAAGACAATTCCATGGGGAAATAATCTTTGCAATAATCAGAAGCGGAACAGCTCGGTATTCACAAGAAAAGAATGAAGCTGAACTCCTTCCTCATACCATATACCAAAAAAAAAAAAAAAAAAAAAAAAAACTCAAAACGAATCAAAGATCATTATGAGAACAAAAACTATAAACATTCTTAGAAGAAAACATAGATGATAAATGACCTTGAATGAGGCAGCAAAAGAAAAAAATAGGTATCTTGGTCTTGGAAAGTGAAGACAATTAACAGAATGGGAGAAAATTTTATAGATAATTTATCTGATAAAGGACCTGCATCTAGAATATACAAAGAACTCATACAACTCAATAATAACGAGACAACTCATCCCTGATGCTGTAGAGGTTAAGAAAATAGAAAACTTAAAAAAAAAAGTAAAAGACAACCCAATTAAAAATGAGTAAAGGATCAGAATAGACATTTCTCCAAAGATATACATATGACCAATGGCCAATAAGCACATGAAAAGGTGATTGCTATCATTAGCCATCAGGGATATGCAAATCAAAACCACAACAAGACACTACTTCATACCCACTAGGATTCTATAATAAAAAGACAGACGAGCTAGGCACGGAGGCTCATGCCTGTAATCCCAGCACTTTGGGAGGCTGAGGTGAGAGGATTGCCTGAGCCCAGGAGTTCAAGACCAGTCTGACAATATGGCAAGACCTCATTTCTAAAATAAATCAGAAAATTAGCTGGGCATGGTGGCATGTGCCTATAGTCCCAGCTACTCAGAAGGCTGAGGCAGAAGGATCGCCTGACCCCAGAAAGTCGAGGCTGCAGTAGCCGTGATCATGCCACTACACTCCAGCCTGGGTGACAGAGTGAGACGCTGACAGCAAAGGAAGACTTTCAATACCTAAAATTTAGTACTGAAATTAAGACTAAGGCACATTGACTCAGTAGGACAAGAAGATCAAGAAGCTCCAGGATTCATTTTTAGGATTTTTGTCTGCATGGCTCTAAATCATTTAACATTTTTCATTTCTTAGTAGTCAAACCTGCATGCTGACAGACTGACTGCATGACCACCATCTAAATAAACTGGATTCAACAATGTTATGCTGGAGAGTTTTTCAACCCTCTTGATTTGAAGGAGTATCTGTGAGTGCTTTGGTTCACACAGTGTAGTTTGATGCCCTGGGAATGGCCTGGGCAGATCTCCCATCCAAATGGATGTCTCTCCAGGATTGACAGAGGAGCAAGAAGGTGTGGAGCAAGCTGAAAATATCATGGAGATCTTAGTAGAGAGCTATGATTAAAGAGTAAGATTCAGAACAAGAAAATCTACCTCAGACACCACTTAAGAGGAGAAGGTATCAAAACTCCTTGGTGTAAAATACTCTGGTTTTCAAGAAAGTCCCATGGCTTGAAACCCTAGCATCACATTACCATGAGCTTCCTGTTAAATACTGTTGCACATACTCAAGCACAACCCGCTGTAAGATTGACTTCTTGCAAATACAAGAGTAAATCCATACCTGTGGGTTCCACATCTGCAGATTCAGCCATCAGCAGATCAAAAATATTTGGGAAAACAAAGTAAAAATTAACAACAGTACAATTAAAATACAAGTTTTAAAAGATGTAAATTAGTTAATTTAAAAGAATACAACATAACAACTATTTACATAGCACTACATTGTATTAGATATAAGTCAACTGGAGATGATTTAAAGTATAAGGGATGATTGCATAAGTTTATATGCAAATACTACATCATTTTATATCAGGGACTTGGACGTGCACAAGTTTTTGTACCCATGGGGGTCTTGGAACCTAACCCTCCCACGCCCCAGATTCTGAGGTATGACTGTACTTCCAAAGATCCTACCTTAACATTTGCAGATTTGTATGGGTTCTCTCACCTAAATGAAGGTTGAGAGAATCAGAGGCATACTTTCCATGACCATATCCAGAGGAGAAACAGCTGGATTAGAAAGCACAGTCATCCTATCTGAGAATCAAATTATAACTTAAAGGAGCATCTGCTAGTCAGAACAGCCGACAATTGCTGAGTACTTAACATGGACCTGGAACTGTACTAAGTATTTGACATTCATTATTTTACTTAATCCTCATTATCTCTATTGTCTTCATTTTATAGATGTGGAAATTGAGAATTAGGAAGTTCAGAAACTTGCCCAAGGTTACATGGTCACAGCTGGAGAGCAAGTACTCCAAACCCAGATCTGATTGTCTAGTACATTGTATGCCCTTGTTGACACCTGCTGTTGCTAGGGAGGCTGGGAGGACTGGTAGTAGCTCTGGACCTAACAAGCTTCAGTAAAGGAAGGCAGATTTATTTCTCTTGGTTCTAAACCCCAGGACAACTTCTTCTATATTACAACCAAATGTAACAAGACCAAAGTGAGACATAAATTGCAAATAACAATAACGATGCCTATTATAAAACCCACATCTAGCCACTTTAAACCCTCTAGATTTACCAGAATACAATTAAAAGAATAATTAAAGTACTTTATAAAAATATATAAAGATACAGGAAGCCAACCAACTCCTCCTGTGAGACAAGACTATTTTACATTTCTAAAGTCATGGGTATTTGGAATCTATTTAGAAATACTGCTTCTTCATAATGAATATGATGGCTTCTGCTCATGACCAGCAGATAATGGAAAGTGCAAAAAATACTTCTATTTTGCCTTAATGTACATTTTGTGATTTTTGTAGCCACAAATTTACCTTCCTATTGAATATTACTTATTCAGACTAGTAGATCGGTTTGTTTTCCCTGAGCATAAACCAATGGAGTAAGCTGGGAAGTGTTCTAACATTGGGAGCAGTATGAGTGTACTAAACAGTGACAGACACACACTTCCTGCATAGATGATCTGGTGCAGAAGACTGGACTTGATACTCTTTTAGGACATGGAAGAAGTCTCTAGCTCATGGAATTTATGTTTTAGTTAAAGAGATAAAATATGCACATACAAGACACCTTGCATCTTTGAGGAAACATATTAGCAAAATTTTTAAAAAGATAAGATGTGGAAGATGATTAAATACAAAAGTTTTAAAGATATGCAAAGAATAGGATGATTAGAATGAAAATATAACTAGTGAGTAAAGATTTTTGAACCAGCTTTATAGAAAACCTTCCTTGGATGAAAAGGCCATGGAAGATAATTCTCAATACCTAGCCTAAGTTAAATAAAGGTTGCTGTTTGATCTTTTTTTTTTTTTCATGTTACTTATGCCAAGAGACATACATGGTCTGCTATTGGCAGTGTTATAAAGTGAACTCTGATTTTCTTTTAACAAGCAGAAAAGATTTTCGATAGTTCTTTGTTTCTTTTTGTTAAATAAACATTTCAATACTAGATATTGCAGACTAACAATGCAACATGACATTGCCTTTCATTCCATATACATTTGAATTCACTTGAGCAAGGAGCAAGGACATTAAAAATCTTCATTTAATGTACATTTTAGGATATATAACTGATAATTCTATTATATTACACCAAGGTAGCAAGTTGGATGACTCAAGGCCAGTGATGGAAATGTCATTATATAGTGACACTCAAGTAAAATTGAAACATACAATATAAAATAGGTTCTTTTAACGACAGAAGAAACTGAACATATCATAGTGTCTTTCAACATAGAGTGGTTTTCTCTTCACCTTTGTACACAGAAGTTCAGAAATTAACTACTGTAACAACCACCTGCTTTTTTGTTGTAAGCTTGTCTCTCAACCCAGTCATCACAAGTTCTCTTATATTTTCTATTATAAATGTCTTCAAATCCCAAACGCTGTAATCCTGGCATGATTCATAATGACCAGATAGCTGTAAAAGAAATCCCACAGGATACATTTCTGTCTCCTGAATTTCCACTTAGGTCTTTTTTTTTTTTTTAATATCTGAGTGAGATAGAGAGGTAAGTCAAACTCATTACTATAGTTCAGCTTCAGCATAAAGATCTCATGTTATGAGAGTACTCGTCTGATTTCACGGGCCATTAACAGAAAGAGTCATAAGTGAGCAGTGAAGGGTCAGCCCCATAAGCTGGACTCCTCACCCTTTAAAGCACACACATATGAGCACAAAAACCTACGCCCACACACTGACACCCTCCCTCACTCCAGCTTTGCTTTTGCCTTTTCAATATATTGGATATTTGTGTACTACTTCCTTTGAACAAAGTAATCTGCCACTTTAAAAGCATATTTTTTTAAAACATTGCCCTGAAAGATGGGGAAGCAATTCTAACTCAAAACCACCTCATTTTAAGTCAATAAATGTTTAGCAGAAAAAATACAGTATATCAAAAGTGAGAAATATAGATTAGAAATTAGTTTATCAAATAAAATGCAAGGCAAGCAAAATTAAAGGGTGGTATTTAATGGGTCATATACCTTAACCTCTTATGTTCAAGAAACAAGGAACACTATCAAGGGATTCCACTTACAATTTACTCGATTTGTCTAAATCATAATTGTTTGCATGAATTTAAGATTATGTGATAAAACTGTCATCTCACAAAATGTATTTGTGCTTTTCAAGAGCCTACTCTTGTGCATATGTAAACCCACCACAACAAGTTCAGTCTAAGTGTCTAAGAATTATCGCTTTTAAACGTGTACATCTTATTTCCTTTTTCAGGGTCACTCTGATTGGGTGCTGCCACAGTACCAGTCCTCTTAGGGGAAGTTCCTTGTCGATGGCAGATGCACACATCAACATGAAAATACTGAAACCAGCCAGGTTCGGTAGCTCACATTTGTAATCCTAGAACTCTGGGAGGCGAAGGAGAGAGAATCACTTGAAGCCAGCCTGGGCAACATGGTGAGAATTTCATCTCACAAAAAAGAAAAAAAAAAGGAATCAGTGGTGCTGGTGCATGTCTGTAGTCCTAGACTAGCCTGGCCAAGATAATGAGAACCCCATCTCTGATTTTGAAAGAAGAAAAAGTGGTGAAAAGGGAATGCTTGAACACTGTTGGTAGGAGTGTAAATTAATACAACCTCCATGGATATTGGTATGAAAATTCTTTAAGGAACTAAAAGTAGATCTACCATTTGATCCAGCACTACTAGGTATCTACCCACTACTAAGTATCTACCCAAAGGAACAGAGGTTGTTATATAAAAAGACACCTGCACCCGCATGTTCATTGCAGCATAATTCACAGTTGCAAAGATGTGGAATCAATCTAAATGCCCATCAACTGATCAGTAGATAATGAAAATGTGCTATGTGTCCACTATGAAATACTATCCAGCCATCAAAAAAAAATGAAATAATGTCTTTTGCAGCATCTTGAATGGAATTGGAGAACATCATCCTAAGTGAACTCACTCAGGAACAAAAAAAAACACATTCTCACTTATAAGTGGGAGCTAAACTAAAGGTCTGCAAAGGCACAGAGAATGGTATAAAAGACACTGGAGACTCAGAAGGGGGAGGAGAAAGGGGTGGAAGGACAAAATATCACTGATCGGGTACAATGTGCACAGGTGGGTGTGGTGGGTGCACTTAAAACCCAGACTTCTTCACTACTATCAATGTAATCATGTAACCAAAAACTATTTGTACTCCCTAAAGCTACTGAAATAAAAAATAAACATTTTCTTAAAAGAAATAAAAGACCGGGCACGGCAGCTCATGCCTATAATCCCAGCACTTCGGGAGGCTGAGGTGAGAGGACTGCCTGGGCTCATGGGTTCAAGACCAGCCTGGGCAACTTGGTGAGAACACATCTTTACAATAAATCAAGAAAAATTAGCCAGGCGTGGTGGTGCGTGCCTGTAGTTCCAATTACTTGGAAGGCTGAGGCAGAAGGGTCACCTGAGTTCAGCAGGTCAAGGCGGCGGTGGCCGTGAGCGTGCCACTGCACTCTAGCCTGGGTGACAGAGTGAGACTCTGACTCAAAAAAAAAAAAAAAAGAAGAAAAGGCACAGAAACCTTTTATTCTAAGTGTTGAACAGAAGTCAGATTCAGCAGAACCGAACTTTTTTTTTTTTTTAAGCCGGACTTAGGACAGAAAAGCTCACACAGTGGGAGGGGATCCCAGGGGGTTGCCCAGATTCAACAGAGCTTTTACACAAAATTCTTTTTATTTTTTACCCAAAATGTATATGATATCCAACACAAAATAACGAACAAAGCATTATAGTTTGAAGTACTCTGTCATTAGCCATTAGCTCATTGGGTCCTCCCATCAGTCCCACAGGATGGACAGACACTATTATACAAAAGACTGAGATGAGGAGAAGCAAGAGGTTAATTTGACAGAAATTCTGATTTCCTATTACCAAATTCCCCAAAGGGAACAAGCTTTCCTCTGATTTAAAGTTCCACATTCTTTGATTCAAGGGCAGTATCAGAATTTTAGTATCTTAACTCTATAGGCAAAAGTTCCATCTCACTCAATGTTTTTCTTTGACTTGCTGTCTATGGGGGTGAGAAAGAGGGAGTTTTGATGAGCATTTCAAGTGCATTCTTGAGTGCATAAAAATGTTCACTACAGCAAAAGACTGAATAAACCCTAAAAGCCCAACCAGCCAGGCGCGGTGGCTCACGCCTATAATCCCAGCACTTTGGGAGTCAGAGGCAAGAGAATTGCCTGAGCCCAGGGTTTGAGAGCAGCCTGGGCAACATGGCAAGACCTCATTTCTATTATAAATCAAAAAATTAGCCGAGCTTGGTGGCACGCGCCTGTAGTTCCAGTTATGGAAGGCTGAGGTGGAAGGATTGCCTGAGCCCAGCAGGTCGAGGCTGCAGTGGCCGTGAGCATGCCACTGCACTCCAGTCTGGGCAACAGAGTGAGACTCTAACTCAAAAAAAAAAAAAAGCCCATCCATAGGGCATATTTTATTGACAGTACATTCATACACTACCATGCAACTGAGAAGAGTGAGTTAGTTCCATATGTATAGACATGGGCTAACCTCCATGACATATTCAGGGCCAAAAGCAAGGTGTAGAATAAAGTGCATAGCATACTATCATTTGTGTGAAAAAAAGAAAAAAATATACATCTATACATATCCACGCAGACTCACTCTGAAAGAATGAACAAGAAGCATCTATCAGTAGTTGACCCTGGGAAGTGGAGCCAGGTGATTGGAGATGGGAGACCAAGATTTTACTGTGTGTCTTTTTGTATTATTTAGACTTTTTCTGTTACCATGCAAATGTGTCACATGCTAAAAAGAACTCTTAAAGTAAGTTAATAAAATAAATTTATTTCTAAACTCTAAATTGAATACTAGAATTTTAGTTGCTAAGTTCTTTTTGTTTTCAACTAGTTGTGTGTGATGTCACACACCACTGACCATTACTACAGATTAGTAACTTGATTAGTTGAATTTGACTGGCCAGTGACTAATTAGAAAATATGAGTCAATGTAATCAAAATATCCATTATGGGTATAAATTGAGATGAGATTTTTTTCTTCCTCAGTGACATAACTCAGCTCAGATTAATTGTTGTTCACTGACAATGAAATAAGAGTGCTTTTAAGGACTTAATTGTCATAATTTTGATTAGTGTTTGAGGCCCCAAGCCCTGGCATTAAATTTGGAAAGCATTTTGATGCATACAGCTTGCAGTTACTCTTGTATATACGTACTCACATGACTTCATTTATACCAGATAATGGGAAAAATTGGTGAACTTTTTTTTTTTTAGCTGAAGTCTCACTCTGTCGCCCAGGCTGGAACCAGTGGCACACTCACGGTCACCACAGCCTCGACCTGCTGGGCTCAGGTGATCCTTCCACCTCAGCTTTCCAGGTAGCTGGAACTACAGGCATGCGCCACCATACCCAGCTAATTTTTTGATTTATTGTAGAGATGAGGTCTCACCAAGTTGCCCGGGCTGGTCTTGAACCCATGAGCTCAGGCAATCCTCTCACCTCGGCCTCCCAAAGTGCTGGGATTACAGGCGTGAGCCACCTCACCAGGCTGGCTGGGTTTTTAGGGTTTATCCAGTCTTTTTCTGCAATGAATTTGAAAAAAATACTCTAGTGAATCTGTTTACATGTGTCTCTATATGTATGTGTGCACATATTTTTATTATGTATTATATTTATATAATATATTATATATTATTAGTGCATACCAATATGTGAGAAATTTCTTAAAATAAATTTTCAACTCAAGGCATGCTGTTTAACTGGGAACTTCTGACATTGCTTAATTATTTTACCTTAAAACTACTCAAAAAGATTTATAATCATTCAGAGAAAGAAAGTATGAACTACCTTCCTTCGCAAAGACAACACTGAAATGAAATGCAATCTTTTTTCAAGAAATGTATATTTTTGTTTGATTTTTGTTTTGGGGGGGTTTCACAGGCAGTGTTGGAAGGTCAGAAAGAAGAATGGGATCATTTCTATCATTTGAAGTCTAGTCACTCATTAAGACCTCTGGGAGCAAGACTATCAAAACAGTAATCCACAAAGCTTCTCTCTTCCTTGAGGCTGTGTCTCTCTCACCACCTCTAATGCATGCTGGCATGAAGTGGCTGGGATGATATATGCTATAATATATATAGATAGATAGATTTATTTTCTAAATTACAGTGGCCTGTGCAGACAGAAACTTTCTCAATCAGATCTGAGACTTGTTATTCCTTGAGGGTCTCCCTGGAGCCTCAAAAAAAGATAAGGAGAAATTAGACATATCTGACACTTCTCCATCTTAGGAAGCAATTTTTCAGGCAGAACCAAAGTTTCTCTGTAACATCCCATTGCCATTATGAAACTCTTCCAGCTTAGCTGAGAATCCCCCAAATTCCAAGATGTTCGAATAAAGGAAGGGTCTGGGTGAGAATAATGTTTGCATGAGATAAAATGTAAAACCTCATCTATTCTTTCTTTTCGCACACACACAAATTAAAATTAGCTAGCCTATTTTTCTAGCCAACTGCCAAAAACCTGAGATGGAGTTTTGTTTTGTTTTTTTGTCTTGCTCTTGACTGCTGATGCTGGCTTCCTCCAAGGCAATTCAGGACAGCATCTGGCTTACCTCATGTTTCACTGAAATACAGGTTCTGAAAAGCAGCCTGAAGATGACATTCTGGGAAGAGGAACGATGGGCAGGCAGGGGCAGGGGAGGTGGCTGAGCAGTGTTAATGCAAATGTATTCCCTGGACTTCTTCGCTGGCAAACCCAGTGGACACCCAGCCATTTGAATCTGGGCCAGCGAGTTTGGCTCATCTTCTGCTGGCAAAGCACGAGCCCAGCACAGCGTCCTGCTGCTGTTGGCATGTATACAGCTGTCTTTCTTCATCTGACTCTCTCCACCACGGCAGCAGACTCAACAGGTGTTGCCAGGGACACAGTGTGTTTGGCAGCTGTCAACTTTCAATAATCATCTCTGTAGCAGATCCCTTTCTATTCTCTCACCCCAGTTCTTCCCCCTTCCACACCCCCTTCAACAATCCCAATACCATTTGGGCCCTTGCAAAGGCCAGAGTTAGGCAAAGATGCGGATCGAGACACATGGTCATCTGGAGGGAGAAACCCTGCCTGAGCCTCCACCTAAGTGTGGCTAGGATTACTACGAGTAACAGGCCATTGGGGTAGATCCAATTAGCCTTTTTAAAATTCCCCCTTCTGAGGCAAACTGGTTTTTGTTGATGCGTTTTATTTTGTGTTTGGTTTTGTTTTCGTTTCTGTTTAAGCCAGTATTCTTTGAGGCTTGTTTTATGTGCAGCCAAACACAATCCATGGTGATATAAGTTTTCACCATTTGGAAAATGTATTAACAATCATCATCATCATCATCTTTATCTATGGCTTGGCCTTAGGATATCCTCATCTGTGCTCTATGCTTTTTTTCCTTGGGAGAGGGTTAAATTATTATTTTTTAAATTGATAAGTAAAAGTTATATATATTTATGGTGTACAACATGAGGTTTTGAAAAATGTATACATTGTGGAATGGCTAAATCAAGCTAATAAACATATGCATTACCTCTGAAGTAAACCATCAACTCATTTTTCCTTACTTTAATTCCTTCCCATTTTCATTAGCGATTTTGAATCCCAGCTCTCTCCTTTGTTGCCTGGGTGATCTTAACCATGTTCTTTAACTTCTCGAGCCTCAGTTTCCTTATCTGAAAAATAAAGATATTATGTGCCATCTATAGAAATAAGATAAAGTCGACAAAATATTTAACACTAAGTGCCCAGTATATGCTAATGATTCCCTTTCTTCTCCATCTCCTCTTAAACATCATTCTTAAAAGTCAGAGGCTTTAACTACTGCCCTTCAACTCCCAAAGATGTGAGACCTTGCTGACCTTCAGTGTGTGATAGGAGCTTGAAATGGCTCTGTTCTGGGGCTTCCTTCCTAATCTTATCAAAGTCAGAGCCAGAAAACATGCTGGCCCCTGCAAGCTTGGGAGAGATGCCAAATAAATGTTTTTAGAAGGCAGGAATATACAGTTATTCCTTACAGCCTTATTTATAATTCTAAAAATCAGAAATGCCAAATGCTCACCAGTGGAGAAAAGGATTTTAAAAATATTCATTTGATGACATGCTATGCAGTAGGCAAAATTAGAAATCTAGACAATTTAGTACATGTAGTCATTACTATGTGTCAGAAGCTTTGTGCATATTAACTTATTTCAATCTCATAACAGCCTAGTGTAGTAGATGCCATTATTTTCATCATATTTGCTGATGAGAAAAGTGAGGCATGAAGGAGAGATCCTTTTATATGTACAACAGGGACAGATCTCACAAACAAGTTGCCAGAGTAAAACATGTATCACAGGATTTATGTAAAGTTCAAAAATCCACAAGAAAATATTTTATTCATGTATACACAAGTATAGTAAAATCATAAAAACAAGAATAAGAGGAATACATACCAAGTTCATATTGGAGTTCTTCCAGTGGGGAGGAAAAAGGATGGGACCAAGAAATGCACAGAAAACTCACCTCATCTGTAGGCCATGTTTATTTTTTAAAAGACGACATGTTAAAATTAGATAGTTCTAGGCAATCCATATACTGTTTTTAAGAATATTTTATTTTTTCTGTACTTCTCTGTATTTTTAAATTGTAAAACACCCAAACAGAAAAGAGCATACAATGTATTTGTAATATTTAAAGAACAATTATTAAGCACACAGCAAGAAACCACCAACCAAGTCAAGCAAGAGAATGCGAGTGTTTGCAGCATCGTGGGGCCTGTCCCAATCGTAATCTCTTGCTGTCCCAAGTTCTGTGATGCTCGTTGTCTCATTTCTCCCTAGAATTCCACCACTTAACGTCTGTATCCTAAACAATACAGCTCAGCTGTCCCAGTTCTATAATAAGTGGAATCACATAGTGTGTATTCTTTTGTTCAACGCTGTGTTTGTGAGATCTGTCTTGTTCCTTGCTCATTTTCACTGCTAAATGATAGATTTCCACATTTAGTTAGCCTTGCCCCTATTGATGGACATTTGAGTTGTCGTCTCTATAATTTTCAAGCCTAAAAGGAAAAGCAGATGTTTTATCCAGCAGATATCCAAGAATGAATATCTTCAGATGGCGCCCAGCTCATCCGTCAGAAAGGAGGAGAACAGCCTTCATTGTTTAACCAGGAAAGGAATCTGCTTGGAGTTATTGTTGATGTATTCGCCTTAATTTCTTATTCACTTCCCTGAGTCAATAGGCTGCTTTTCCTTGCTACTTTATTTGCCTTTACACTGTTGTCATTCAGAAAGGGATCACTGAAACTCATCTATTCCACGCCCTTTGTCTTGCATGTGAGTAAACACATATTGTGTCTTGCAGCTGACTTTTAAATACATGTTAGTAGCTACAATGACGGTAACTTAGCCATTGCAATAGGAGTTTAAAATGTTCTATTGTCTACAGCAGCTGGTTAATCGTATGTTTAAGAATGAAGCGTTGCCAGTGTTTCTCTGCAGGGCAAATCTACTCTATATGAGACCCATACTGAGTGTCACAAAGATGTTGCCAAACGTCTAAATGAATTTTTCCCCTCCTCATTATTAATCTCTACACAGCATTGCCTTAAAAAAAAAAAAAATCTCTGAACCTCGGTAGTGGAGAGGGAAGAGCCCACAAAACAGTGCTCTTCCCCCCAACACATACCCACTCATTGGGCCAGGCAGCAGACATTTCTGTATTGTAGGAAGCTCAGCAATGCTGTAAAAGGCATCTTCCCACTCTCCAATATTGCCATTAATATGTAAAAGCTTAAGCTTGCTAAAAGGATTATTGCACATCCTATCTGATGGTAAACTGGCATTGCAATGATTACATGTATCTTTTTGTCATTTTCTCGTAAAACATCTTACTCTTGAAGGGTATAATTGGCCTCTTACTAATGTTAATGATGAGATCGGCATAAATGTAACACATTGCTCTAAATGGAAGGCATGTTTGCAATTCAAGACCCTGGAGATTGGGCCTTGGCTGTATGTTTTACAGCATGGCCATCATATCCATTATATATGTATATATGCACATACACACACATACACATATAAATTATATATCACATATACATACAGTTGGCCCTCTATATCCATGGGATTTACCTTCACAAGTTCAACCAACCAAGAATTGAAAATATTGAAAAAAAAGCAATTTAATCTTGAGTAAGTTGAAAAAAACAATAAAAACAACAAAACCATAAAATAAAACCAAATTGAAAATATAGTATAACAACTATTTACATACCATTTACATCACATTAGGTAGTATAAGTAATCAAGAGATGATTTAAAGTATAGGGGAGAGTGTGAGTAGGTTATATGCAAACATTGCACCACTTTATATCAGGGACTTGAGCATCCATGAATGTCTGTATCCTTGGGAGTCCTAGAACCAACCCTCTATGGATACTGAGGGGTGACTGTATATGTTATATGTTATGAGAACAGGAAGCACAGATTCCACAAGTGGGTCATAGGTATCACATGTGTGATAGTGGAGATGCTCTAATCTCCACCCTTACTTCCCACATATTTTATCTATTGGAGATAAAATATCACATACCAGCCAATGGGTTCAATGCATATACCACTTCCCAGAAGACAGTGTCAACCATGCAAGCTGTCCCAGCCAACCAAAACTTTAGTTAAATTTCAACAGGCTCATCCACCATTTAACCTGACAGGCTACTTCTGTATTTCTGGGTGATGAAGCACATGGTAATCCTTTGGTCATGAGTCTATGTTCACACTTCTTTTGTCTTAAAATGGACCTCTTGGCCTAAGACAATTTGGGGGAGAAATAACATCAATGGATCAGATGGTGGTGCTAGCAGAGGCTCTGCATACAGCCAAAACTAACCTAAATCCAAAGTATGTATTGATTACAACAGGAATGAATTCCACCTCTTCCAGGTGATGAGGTCAGATGTAGTTGACCTACCACCAAGTGACTGCTCGGTTTCTCTGAGGGCTAGTGGCAGATTGAGGGTTCAGTGTTCACCTCTGTTGCTGACATGGTAGACTCAGCAGTGGCAGGAGTTAGATCTGACTTCATGAGAGGGACCCATGGTATTGGGCCCAGGTACAGTCTCTCTCTACAATGGCCCTGTATTCCTGAGCCCACTGAGCAAGCATGAGGATAGCTAAAGAAAAAGGCTGGCTGACATTCACTGGTTGACATTCACTGGATGGGCAGACTCTTACCCTGTTTGTGAAGAGCATCCTCTGTGGTAGGTGTCCTCTGGATGTCATCACAAGGACTCAAAGTTTCGCACAGCTTAACACCACTTCCTTCCACAATATTTTAACGTGCCTCTTCCCCAGACTACCTTACTGCCAGTCTTCCAGTCCTGTTCCTCCTAGACCCCTCACTAACCTCCCAAACTATTTATTATTGCCCATGAGCCCATGTACATACCATATATATGCCAGACCACTTCTCCTTCCACACAGAGTGGACGATTCAAGTGCACTTGGGAATCCATAACTAACATTCATCATCTTCTTCCTCTACCATCCATTTTCAATTCCTCTCAGCTTTGGTCAGCAACCCTGATGGTCTAGGCAGCTTACCTGGTGGATTGATCCAACTCTCATCTCTAAGGACATGGTTACTGTACTTGTCCACTTATTACTAAAATTAGGGACATGGAAGCACCAAGGGCCACACCAATGGTTATACCAAGCACCAACCATATTGCCCCCACTGAGTAGCAGCAGTACTATCTGCTCCTGCTAATTAGCCATCTCACAGCTCCCCGCAAATCAGCCTCCCTTGGCACTCTGACCTTGCTGCTAATTGCAGTAATTGTACCTACCTTGCTTCTGAAGTTGAAGGATTGCTAACCATAACCCCATGGCTCGCAGAGAGCCCAGTTACGTAATAGAATCTCTATCATCATCATCCCTGAATTAAGCTGGGAAAGAGGACAGCCACCAATGAGTATCTCTACGATGCTGGTGCCCCTTACCTTCCTGCAGAAGGTAACGCATTTAGTTAGTGGGAATTTTTAGACATATGTAACATAACCATTTTAGCAGAATTCCTCATTTGTGCCCCTTGGTTCTTTCTTCTACTGCCTTCTGTGGAAGCTCCGATACTTCTTCTTCACTCTGTGTGGCCACTGCTTTTTCCAAGTTCCAGGAGCTCTCTTGCATATTTTCTCCAGGGTCCTTGACAAGGTATTAAACCCTGTATCATAAAAGATTACTATCATTTTAATAGATGCTGTCTTTTTCAATGTTGTGCTCTATCCCCTTGATTTAGCACCCTCAGGAACCGACTCCGAGCATACTCTCCTGGCCATAGCTCCTTCTGTATTTAGGTTTTTCCTCTTTAGCTAACCTAGCACATTCCCGGTTGGACTATACTGATATTTGATCTTTGTTATTGGTCTGATTGTGGGAGGAGAGATGGGGGTGGGGAGGTGGGCAGGTAAGAGGGAGACAAGCTTGGTTTTTAAGACACCTGCATGATTTGAGTCTTCTGCATGTTCTTCAGTAAAGAAGTTCTGTTATCTTCTGATAAAAAGGAGAGCTCCCTTCTGCCTTCTGCAGACCCATTGGATTCAGAACATTTCAGAGTTCAATGTTTCCAAATACATATACATTGACAGTCCCATCAAAAATCACAGGGTTCTTCACTGACCTTGGCTTCAAGCTCCACTACTTTTATGATTAAGACTTGAACCTGGTCCTCCATTCTGTCTGTGCTTCGGCTATAAGACATTGGGGTCCCCTTAAATGCTACCAAGCAGACTGTTTGGCTTTCACATTTTACCTTGAATTGGTCTTTAATCACTCAAGCCTGACATGTCCTCTCTTCAACTAATCAATAACACTCAACAATAGCTACATAATTCCATTGTCCTCATAGAATCATTTATCTCATACCTCCTAGGCAATAGAGCTATTGCACCAACAATACTTCGTCACTCATTCCATCCCAGTTCACTACTGGTGAAATTTTTAACAATTGCACTGAGACGGCATTCTAGGAGTTAACCATATTCCACCTACTGTCAGTGATGGTGTTCGCATTGCTAGTTGGTTGGTGAGTGATCCAACCCCTAAATCTCAGAAGTGGATGGGTTCCAGAGCCAAAGGACTGGCAGAGCCTAGAGGTGGGCAGTTTAGGTACTGAGAGGCATAATATAGAATGGTTAAAAGCCTGGGATAGGCAATAAGATAGAGCCTCAATTCAGTTCTCAGCTTCTCTACTTAGTAGTTGAGTACCCTTGGTGAAGTTTCTGAGCTTGTCTATGTTTCAATTAACCACTCATTTATAAATTGAGAGCACTTATCTCAATGGGCCGCAGTGAGGACTAAATACAGTGTTACCTGTGAATTACTTAGAATCATGCCCAGCACAGAACTAGTGCTCAATAAGTAGTAGTTGAAGCAGTTATAGTAATAACTGGTAAGGACAGAGGGCATTGGGAACAGATAACCAAAGTATTAATTATAAATATCGCCAAGAGAACTATAATCCCCAATCTAACAACAGGGAGATTCACAAGCCAATGCCAAGGGAACTTGGGGAATTGGGAAGTGCTATAAATGCCCTGGAGACCTGGAAGACCCCTGACTGCCCCCTAGCAGAAGAGAGTTTGGCAGCAGAGAGGTGAGCATACCATACCACATAGCAGATGTCAAGAATTCCCGTGAGGCAACTTCAATTCTATGAACACTGTTGCCTATACTTTTTTCTTGAAGGTATAGTGAAGGTCTCAGTGAAGGTCTGAGTGAAGGTCTCACCCTGTCACTCAGGCTAGAGTGCAGTGGCAAAATCATGGCTCACCACAGCCTCGATCTCCTAGGCTCAGGCGATCCTTCCACCTCAGCCTTCCAAGTAGCTGGAACTACAGGGGCACAGCATCATGTCTGACTAATTATTATTGTTATTATTATTATTACTATTATGGTTATTATTATTATTTTGTAGATACAAGGTTTCACTATGTTGTCCAGGCTGGTCTTGAATTCCTGGGCTCAAGCAATCCTTCCACCTCAGCCTTTCAAAGTATTAGGACTACAAGCACAAGCCACCATACCTGACATTGCCTATACATTTTTAAATATATGCAAAATAGGCAAGGAGTAGATGAAATAGGTAATTTAATAAAAAGTGGGAGTGTGAATTGATACAATCCATTGGAAAGCAGGTAAGTAATTTGTCAAGAGTCTTGAAATGCTCATGACCCAATAAATCCACTTCTGAGAATCTAATCTAAGGAAATAACACCAAATGTGGAAAAATCTCTATAGGTAAAAATTCCACTCATATTCATAACAGGAAAGTAAATATTCAACATGAGGAAATAATTAAATAGTATCCAATTATTTGAAATGTTATGTGTGTATTTAACATTTTTTATGTTAAATTAAAATTGATGCATATATTATGACTATATCTATATAAAAAAGAAATAAAAACTTTAGTCAGAAAAAATACTGAGAGGAAAATTCACACATCTTGTCAAGTTCCTCTCCAGTCTACTAGATACATAGCTAAGTGAATTGACCTGGGTGAAGGACTCAATGCCTTAAAATCAGAGTAAAAAATAGATCTCTTCTCTTGCCTCAGCACTAAAGCACAGGTAATGTCTGCATAGAACACTGCCTTAGAAAGTATCCTATGACCTCGAGGCTAGGCTCAGCTGCAGAGAGGATCAAGATTCATTGATAATGTCTGCCATGAGCGAATTAGGGGACAGTGTGCAGTAATTGCAAATTGAATATTTGACATCCTTGTCTATGATTTGTCTTTTAGATAATAATTACAGCATAAGAAATTTGGAGGCTAGACGCAGTGGCTCAGGCCTGTAATCCTAGCTCTTTGGGAGGCCAAGCAGGAGGAGCTTGAGTCCAGGAATTCGAGACCGGCCTGAGCAACATAGCAAGATCTTGTCTCTACAAAAATAATAATAATAATAATTGCTGGGCATGGTGGTGCATACCTGTAGTCTCAACTACTCAGGAGGCTAAGGCAGGAGGATTGCCTGAGCCCAAGAGGTCAAGGCTGTGTTAAGCCATGATCGCACCACTGCACTCCAGCCTGAGTGACAGAGTAAGACTCTGACTCAAAAAGAAAAAAAGAAATTTGGATAACTGAGTGAAGCTGTTATGGAGGAGATCCCTTTATGGAGAAGGAACTAGAGGTACATGACCTTAGAGGGTCCTTCCAATCCTTAGAGTTATAAGCCAAAGTGTTTCAGGCCCTCCCAGGATTAGCACTGAGAATAGAGAGGACGTTTTAGAACCCCTCAAAAGTCACAACACATTAGGCCGGGCATGGTGACTCACATCTATAATCCCAGAACTTTGGGAGGCCGAGGAGAGAGGATTGCCTGAGCCCACAGGTTCGAGACCAGCCTGGGCAACTTGGTGAGACCTCATCTCTACAATAAATCAAAAAATTAGCCAGGCATGGTGGCGCGTGCCTGTAGTTCCAGTTATTTAGAAGGCTGAGGCTGAAGCAAGTCGAAGCTGTAGTGGCCGTGAGCATGCCACTGCACTCCAGCCTGGGTGACAGGGTGAAACTCCAACTCAAAACAAAAAGTCACAACACAGCTGCTTACTTCATAGAGCCTCAATTCAGTTCTCAGCAGGCCATCCAAACAGAAAACGATGATTACTAATTAATCACTCAGTACATCATCACAAAAGAAAAATAGTAAAAGCAATTTCACACAACAGTTCTGAAGAAGTGATTTGCTTATAAAGATCATGCCTGGAGTTTTCCTAGCAAATTGCTGGTGTGTGTATGTATCAGGTTTCATGACCTCCTGACTAGGTGGTAAACATCTTATACACTTGACCCAAACTGAGAGTTTCTGAAAGTAAAACACAGAGCCCTCCAGCATCGTTCAAATTATTCACCTGTCAGTGATATTCTCACCACTCTAGTCAGCATCAAGTTACTCAATTTAGTATAAATTTTCCCCTCTATGTTCAGTCAAAGGTTAAATTTTTCAAAGGAAACTGTCAAAAGCTGACCTCATGTTTGGTTTGCAATACAGTGGTAACACCAAACATCCCAATGTACTCCCCTCACTAGTTCTTCATGTCATGGTAGAATCAACACGTGTTTGGGTTCTCGGCAGAAGCTGGCCTGTGGCAGTTTGCATGGGAAGTGAGGCTCACCCCAGCAGGTAAAAAATAACAAACGAATGTGGCTTAAAATAATTAGTACCCATGCAGAGTAATCCCTGCAGAGTGTTTTCTTAGACTAGTTGCTTGAAGCCTTCTTTTAGATAAAGAAATGGGCTGATGGGCAGGGAGAGGAGGCTTGAGATACTGGTTGAGAATGGAAGCTGGCATTTTCAAACATATTATACACAAGACTAAGAAAAGCAAGAGTTTTCTCAAGGTCTCAGGCACCCGGAAAAGCCATAGGAAGTCAAAAATTTCCCTGAATAACTAAAATGTTTTCTCCCTCTGACCATCTTTTAGTGGTCCAACCATCTTTCATTTCTATCAAAAATTTTGTTTTATTTGCCAATGTTCTCCAATTGGGGAAGCTTGCCGTGATCTTTCTTTCTAAAGCTAGTGTTTATTTTGGTACTAAGAATAAACAAAATTTTGGCATATGTTTCTCCAAGCCAGGAGCTCTTGGGGGATTTTAGCTTTTGCCCATTGAGCTTATTTTCCAGAAACATTTGGATGGGTGGGATGGAGGCCCAAGCAGCCAAAAATATTTTTGCTTCACAAGAGATTTCAACCAAGAGCTGTCAGGCCAAACACATTCAAAATTTGAACACAGAGTGTGAGCGCATCTGGAGAATTGAAATAATCCACATATGTTTCAAATTCATAGAAGGTATTTATTGTAAGGGTAACAATGCACATTTAACATTTAATTCAGGTTTCCCAGGAAAATGAGATTTCAAGGTCCTTTTTTTTTTGCTTTTATTACTTACAAAATAGTAATCTCTGGAGGAAGAGGCACTGTTTATTCATGCGTCCCAAACTGGATCTATTTATGACTATGTTGAAAATTGTTTTCTCTGCTTTCAAACATACTTATTATATGAAACAGAATGAATCTAGGTCTCTTTTTTCATTTAATAGAGCTTGGGAGCCCTGATACCCATTCAATTAATTAATAGTGGAAGAAGAGTCCACATATCAGACATTGCTAAAAGCTCTTCAGCATGATGAACAGAGGAAGATAAGCATTTCATTAGTGCAATGACCACTTGCATCTAATTCTTTGATGTGTCCTAGATAAGTAACTCTAAATGTAATTACAAGGGCATACTTGGGAGATAGTTTCCAGCTGTCATAAATAGAAATGGCTCTTATGGGTTTTTTAAATTCTAGTAACTTAAATATATTCCTTCTGAATTGATTGCATTTTCGCATATGAAAATATTTAGAAGCCAATTAGCAAGAAATACACATCAGATAAATTCCATAAACTACTCAACTGCCCACAAGTTAAAGTATTCAGAATTTCATGCACCAAAATTTGCCCTTGTGATATTCCTCCAATGATCACAGAAAATTTCACACCAGAAAAACAACATTTAAGCCCACTCTTCATTCCAATCCATTTGATGCTTGGTTCTACTGTATCGCCACCCCCAACAAGAGTTTCTAGCCTTTGAACACCTTCAATAGTGAGCAACATGACACACCTCCTAAAATAACCTGTTTTGGATAGTTGTAACTTTCAGAAAAATTTTTACACAGTCCTTTCTCAGTATCCACAGGGTATTTTCATTTTTATTGATTGTTTTTCAAATATTTATATTGATTGTTTTTCAAATATTTCTAATATTTTGAATTTCAAGTATTGTGTAGTTGATTGAATCCATGAAAGTGAAACCTGTGGACACAAAGGACCAACTGTATACTAGTTTTCTGGAACTGCCGTAACAAAACACCACAAACTGGGTGACTTAAAATAGCAAAAATTTATTCTCACTGTTCTGTAGGCTAGAAGTCCAAAATCAAAGTGTTGGCAGGACCGTTCTCCCTCTGGGACTCTAGATAGAATCCCTCCTGGCCACTCCCTAGCTTCCAGTAGTGGCTGTCAATCTTCATTGTTCCTTCTCTTGCCACTACATCGGTTCAGTCTCTGGCTCTGTCATCACTTAGCTGTTTTCACATCATCTTCTCTTTGTCAGGAATCCACAATACAAAGGGCTGATTGTATATTTTAATTTCAAACCTTCCTCGACGTAAAACCTTCCTCCAATTCATCTTCCCACTGTCTTCTGAAATCATAGTGAATGAGCTTACTGAAATTCCATTTTCCCAGAATAATCATCCATACTGTTTTCAACCTTTCCTAGTAGTTTCTGATTTCAAGTTCCCCCATTCCCATCATTCTCTTTGGGGTTCAAACTCTAGCTTCTCCACTCACTTAGCTGGCTAGTCTTGATAAGGTACCCAGTGTGATTTTAGGTGACACATTGTTCATCAAGTTTTTTAAGTGGGGTCTGAGATACCAACAACACACAGAGTTGTCATGAGGATTAAATAAGGTATTATATGTAGTATATCCTCAATAAATGATTAATTTTCCTTCCCATTTTAAAAGGAGGTAACTACCATACCAAATGGGACAAAATATAGTGTTTGCGGCAAGATATTTTTATTAATATTTTAATATCAATGCTTTAAATGTGGATTTCTTTTCTGCAGCTATGTCACACTCATGACAAAGGTTGTGTATTATAAACTGAATTGTGTCCCTCTTCAAATTTATATGTTAAAGCCCTAACATCCAATGTGACTGATATGGAGATAGGGCCTAGAGGAGGTAAAGTTAAATGAAATCATAAGGGTAGGACCCTAATCCTATAGGATTAGTGTCTTTATAGGGAGAGAAAGAGAGACCAGAGCATAGAGGACTCAGCAAGAAAGTGCCATCTGCTAGCCAGAAAGAGAGCCATTACCAGAAACTAAATTTTCTGGTGCCTTGATTACAGAATTCCAGCCTCTGGAACCATGAGAAAATAAATGTCTGTTGTTTAAGTTATCCAGTCTGTGGTATTTTGTTAAACTGAGCAGGCTAACACAGATCATGGTACTGTGAAATGTGGAAACATCTGTAACAAATACCTAAAAAATGTGGAAGGGGTTTTGGAATCAGGTTACAGATATATGCCAGAAGAGTCTTGAGGTGCATGTTAGAAAAAAATGCTAGATTTGATGAGTCTGGGCAACAAAGTAAGACCTTGTCTCTACAGAAAAAATTTAACAAAAGAATTAACTCTGCATGGTGGCACGTACTTGTAGTCCCAGCTACTTAGGAGGTTGAGGCAGAAGGATAGCCCGGGCCCCAAAATGTCAAGGCAGTGGTGAGTTGTGATGGTGCCACTGGACTTTAGCCAGGGCAACAAAGTGACTCCAATTTAAAAAAAAATTAGAAAAACGCTAGATTGGCTTGAAGAGACTGTTGGTAGAAATATGGACATTAAAGGTAAGTCTGGTGAGGTCTCAGAAAAAGAAGAGAGCTATAGAAAAAGCTCCTATTGTCTTAGAGAATATAGTTGTTGACCCTTGACTGTTCACAGATTTGAATTGAGTTGGTCCACTTATACACAGATTTTCTTTTCCTTCTGCCACCCCTGAGACACCTCTTTCTCCGCTGCCTACTCAACATGCAGAAAATGATCCACTTCCACTTAATGAATGGTAAATATGTTTTATCTTCCTGGTGATTTTTTTTTCTCTAGTTTATTGTAAGAATACAGTATAGGTCAAAAGTTATAGGCAGATTTTTGCCTACATTGTTCAAGGGACAACTGTTTATATGTCATCATGACAGAACGTTGCTAGAAATATGGATGTTAGACAGAAGTGAAAAATAGGTTATTGAAAACTGGAGGAAAGGTAATTGTTGTTATAAAGTGGCAAATAACTTGACCCAATTGTGTTCTAGGGTTTTGTGGAAGGTAGAATTTGCAACTGATAAAACTGATATTTAACTTACATATCTAAGCAAAATTTTGAAGGAGTAGCTTAGTTCCTCCTTACCAGTTATAGTAAAATGTGAGAGGAAAGAGATAAATTGAAGGAATTGTTAAACAAAAAGGAACAGAATTGAAGATTTAGAAAATTCTCAGTCTATCCATATTGCAAAAAGTGAAGAACTTCTGAAGATAAGAGACTTTCTGAAGAGAACATTAAGGGTGTGCCTGAACAACCCTATGTTAGGAAAGTAGTATGAATGTGAACCACAGATTTAATTAGTCATCTCAGCAAAAGCCAGACAAATAAATGGAATATACCAGCAAAAACACTACCAGCAGGGACTAAAGGGAACAAGTGAAAAACAGAATGGAATGAAGGAAGGTTGTTGCACTTCTAGGATTCCACAGGATGGGACAATAAAGCTACTTGTCTGCAAACACAATTTATCCTTCAAGAAAAGAGAAGACTGACCTCAAAGGTGATACAGATATCATCAAGGCTGCCACTCCTACCACAGACCCAGAAAGCAAGACCCCCTCCTCATTTTCAGTAGGCCAGAAAGCTGCAGGGGTAGGGCCACCACATGGGGCCATGAGGGCAATGCCACCTCCCTAGCAGGCCTAGAAGGCAGAGTATTCAGACAAAGAGAATTGAATACCTAATGGAATTTGTGTTACTTGGCTTTGGACTTGGTTGAGACCTGTCATCCCTTCCTTCTTTCCTATTTCTCCCTTTCAGAATGAGAATGTCTGTCCTCTGACTGTCCTGCCATTGTATTTGGAAGCACATAACTTATCTGGTTTCACATGTTTACACCTGGAGAGGAATTTTGCTTCAGAACTGGTCATCCCTCAAACCTCATCCATACCTAATTTAGATGATATTTAGTTAACACTTTGGACTTGGAATTTATGTTGGAATGGGTTAGGACTTTGGAGGCTGTTGGGATGGAGTGAATGTATTTTGCATGTGAGCAGGACATAAATTTTGTGAGACTGAAGGTGGAATGTTACAGACTAAATTACATTCCTCCAAAATTCATAGGTTGAAGCCCTATCCCCCAATGTGACTATTTGGAGATAGGTTCTATAAGAAGTTAATTAACATTAAATTAAGACATGAGGGTTGGGCCCTCATCCAATAGGATTGGTATCCTCATAAAAAAAAAAAAAAAAAAAAAAAAGATGAAACACCAGAGTTCTCTCTCTCTTCACACACACACAGAAGAAAAGCCATGTGAGGATGCAACAACAAGAAGTTGGCCATCTGTGAGCCAAGAAGATAGCCCTTGCCAGAAACCAAACTTTTCAATACCTTGATCTTCTGGAACTGAGAGAAAATAAATTTTTGTTGTTTAAGTCACTCAGACTGTGATATTTTTTTAATGGCAATCCAAGCAGACTAACACCCTGTAACTAGGTACGGAATCCCCATGTTTTTACTCTTCATATGCTGCTATTAGGACATGAACACTATGGGAAAAAAAGACAGAGGAGGGAGGCTTACTCTTTGTTTTTTGTTTTTTTTTGTTTTCTTTGTGAATACAAGTGTTCAACACTACCTTTTTAATGACTCTCAAATCTTTCAACCAATTGTAATCTTACCCAGTACCTATGTCAGCTCATCAGATTTAAATTGGTAGAATCACACAGTTATAAAAACTTGAAACCAAATTTGCTCATCTCCAGGCTTCTGGAATTTCTCCATTCCCCCCACTTTTCTTCCTAAAGACTAATAACAGTAATAATAGCAGCCATCACTAGGCACCATGCAGAGTGTTCTAACCGACTTAATCTTTTTATGCCACAGTTTTCTCACCTATAAAATGTTGATGACAATAATAGTCAAGTAGCTGGAACTACAGGTGTGTGCCATCGTGCTTGGCTAATTTTTTTCTTAGTTTTTGTGGGGACAAGGCCTCATTATGTTGCTCAGGCTGGTCTCGAACTCTCAGTCTCAAGCAGTCTTCTCATCCTAGACTTCCAAAGTGCTGGTATTACAGGTGTGAGCCACTGTGCCCAGCCTAACAGCCTTATTTTCACTGTTATTCCCACCCTTGCTTTTTTCCATCATAGTGCCCTACCTGCTGACAAAATGTTCAGGACCCTGTGTTGTTGTAAAGACCAAGTAACCTGGCCAAGGTAGCAAAGCTAGTAAATGGTAGAGTCTAGATTCAAGCTAGCTATCAGAACCTGAGCAAGCTAATTGTTCCCTCTGTGTCTCAGCTTGTTTTTTAATTTATAAAATGAGGACAATGATAGTACTTATCGCATAAGGCTGTCACAAGGATTAAGTAACTTAATCTAGGTGAAATGCTTAGAACTCATATACTGTCCTGTATATCACCAAATCCAGTCCTGACCCCAAAGCCTATGACAGAATTGTCAGCTACATGAGGGAAGGGGGCTGTTTCTGTTTTATTCAATGGCTGTGTCCCTGCCCCTAGTGCACTGCCTGATGTACAACAGTTATTCAGTGGATATTTGTTGAATGAAATAAAGGCAAGTACCATGTAGTTCAAAGCTGTGAGGAAAAAGTCAAGAGTAGGAAAGCAGAAACTGGGGAAGATCTTGGAGAAGTCTTTTATCTCAATCTATTATGTCTACAATTTTTCACATTTCTTATTTTCATTATACAAGCCAAAGCTGTTCCTAAGAAATGTTCTTTTCCCGGGGAGGAGCAGTAAGTATCCCAGCTGTGTACTCCCATGGGTTTTCCAAACTTCCTTACCAACGCACAAATCACACAACATTGTAATTGCTTATCTTTGTCTCCCTGTGTGTAAATGCCAGGAGGACTGGGACTTTTCCCATCCTGCTCACCAATGGATCACTAGTGCTCTGCACATGAAGGTTGCACAATAAATGTTTACAAAAAAAAGAAATGAAGAGGGGGTGGAGGGGACAGGAGGGGAAAGGAACCTAATGAAGGAAGAAGAGAGGGAAGAAAACAACACAGGGTCCTGAACATTTTGTCAGCAGGTAGGGCACTATGATGGAAAAAAGCAAGGGTAGGAATAACAGTGAAAATAAGGCTGTTAGGCTGGGCACAGTGGCTCACACCTGTAATACCAGCACTTTGGAAGTCTGGGATGAGAGGATTGCTTGAGACTGAGAGTTCGAGACCAGCCTGAGCAACATAATGAGGCCTTGTCCCCACAAAAATTAAGAAAAAAATTAGCCAAGCACGGTGGCATACACCTGTAGTTCCACCTACTTGGGAAGCTGAGGCAGAAGGATCACCTGAGACCAGGAGGTTAAGGTTGTGGTGAGCAATGATTGAGACACTGTACTTCAGCTGGGTGACAGAGTGAGACCCTAACTCAAAAAATAAAAAATAAATTTTAAAAAGGTAGTTGACACATAATTCATCTAGGTTGGGGGACTTCAATGTATTGCCAACAACTACCTGTTCTTTTATACTCTACTCAATATTATGAGATTCAGCTCACTATTGCCAATATTTGACCTTACTTTTCCATATGACTATGATTATGTTCCTTGATTCTGGGTAGAACAAAAACACACATGTGACATGATAACTAAGGAGACATGCTCGACCATCCAGGAGAAAAGTCCTATAGGATGGCAGAAGTGGGAAAGATGGCTGTGTGATGGTGAGGTCCAGGGTGTCTCCACAAAGAAGGGTGGAAGAGATGGCCCAAGAAGAGCCAAAGAATGAGCAATGATAACAAAATAGGGACCTCAGTTGTCAGCCTCATAGAGGATAACACCCAAGGACACCTTGATGGTTATGAAAATGAAATAATGTTAATAATAGTTTAAATTGGGCACTCATAATGCATATATAATAATAATAGTTGTGCATAACAGCACAACTGTTATTATGAATATTTTACAAGAAAGAACATGTCACAGTGGGATAAGGTAATTTGCCCATGACACATGGCAGAGCCAAGATATGGAGCCAGGTAGTCTGGCAGACAAAGGAATACATAGATTGTCCTGAAAGAGTGCAGACTCTGCAGCTAGATATGTTACAAAATGAAAAACTCACAGGGCATGGTGATGCACACCTATAACCCCACCTATTAAGGAGTTCAAGGAGGGAGGGTCTTGAGGTCAGGAGTCCAAGACCAGCCTGGGCAACATAGTGAGATACTGTCTCTACAAAAAATAAAATAAAATAAATTAGCCAGGCACAGTGGCACACACCTGTAGTCCCAACTACTCGGGAGGCTGAAGTAGGAGGATTGCTTGAGCCCAGGAGTTCAAGGCTGTAGTGGGCTCTGATCACACAACTGCATTCCAGCTCTGAAAGACATAGTAAGACCCTGACTCAAAAAAAAAAAAAAAATTCCTCAAAGCTTTAGAGCTTATATTGGGAAACTCGAAGAAGCAGAAAAAGTTGCATCCACAAAATATGGATAAGAGATAGTGGGTGTTACTCTCTCACCCTTGATGAAGACTGTTTCACAGCCCAACTTTTCCCAAACACTTCCTCTTTCACTGTTGTCAACCCAAGAGCCCTCCTAGTAAAACACATGTACTGTGTCCACCTGACCGCAAACCCGTTTCTTCCACTACACTCTGACACAGAGATCAACCTACTTTCTTGAATTTCCCCTCCTTCTTTCCAGGCTGAGGGCATTTTCCAGCTGTGTGCCCATTTGTCTAGAGAGAGAAAATAGCACAATGAAAGTGATGTCCCATTGTAGACTTGCCTGGCAGCGTTGTCCCATTCTCTCATTCAGCAGAACCCACACTGCCTCAGACGTGTGTAATGAGAAGTTTTAAGGACCAAACTTCTTTTTCCTTTGAATCCCTTTGGTTGGCCATAGTCCTGTACTATCCTAAATTCATTAATGTAACCAGGCAAAATAACCCATCTGGATAGCGTCAACCTTTCGGGTGGGATTCACTTTCAGAAGCTGTAAAGTTTGTGGAATAGTGACATGACACAGAGTTTGGTTAAGTCTGAACAAGGATCTGAACTGGATGCTGTGATGTGCCAGCCTAGATCCTCCTTCAGCACTAAAGAACCTCTTCCCCCAGCTGCTGGGAGTGTTGTTGGCATGCTGCCCTAGGCTGTCAGCCGTTCAGGGAAGATCCTGGTGGAAAAGAGCTTCTTCACACAGGGCACATCGTGTCAAATGGCTGACTAAAGACGGGCGCAGTGGCTTATGCCTGTAATTCCAGCACTTTGGGAGGCAGAGGCAAGAGGATTGCCTGAGCCCAGGGGCTCGAGACCAGCCTGGGCAAGATGATGAGACCTTGTCTCTACAATAAATCAAAAAATTAGCTGGGTGTGGTGGTGCATGCCTGTAGTTCCTGCTACTTGGAAGGCTGAAGTGGAAATATTGCCTGAGTCAAGCAGGTTGAGGCTGCGGTGGCCATGAGTGTGCCACTGCACACCAGCCTGAGTGACAAAGTGAGACTCCAACACAAAAACAACAAGAACAAAAAATGACTGACTAGTGCAGAGTTTAGAGTCCCTGCCCCATCTTAGGACAATGCTGAATGCTGAAGAACCTTCCTCTCTCCCGGGTTCCTAAGAGGTCAGCTGAAAACTTGATAGAGACTGTATCACAGCCCAACTTCTCCCTCTGCCCAATCCTAACCCTTTCCCTTCCACTGTTGACAATCCAAGAACCCTCCTGATAAACATTTTCTCTGTGCTTATCTTCATTTCAGAGTTTGCTCCTGGGAAACCCTCCTGTGACAGGATCTGATCAGATCATCTTTAGGAAGGAGAAGATATGCTCCAGTTGCCTCACTCACCCGGCAAAAGTAGCACTTTTTTTTTTTTTTTTGAGTCTCACTGTGTTACCCAGGCTGGAGTGCAATGGCACAATCACAGACACTGCAACTTGACCTGCTGGACTCAGGCAATCTTTCTGCCTCAGCCTTCCAAGCAGTTGGGACTACAAGTACCCACCACCATGCCTGGCTAAATTTTTTTATCTACTGTGGAGACGAGGTCTTGCCATGTTGCTCAGGCTGATCTCAAACTCCTAAACTCAGGCAATCCTCTTGCCTTGACCTACCAAAATGCTGGGATTATAGGCATGAGCCACCATGCCTGGCAATAGCCCATTTTTAGTGTTTCAGAAGACATATTTGAAAACTGAGGGGAAACTTAATTGCTGGCTTACCCCATTAGAAGTAACACACTTTCCTTTTTTCTTCATCTCTGCTTCTGATGCCTTTTCATTCTATCAACATTGCAAGTTGCTGAAGGGTAGGGTCATCTCTAGACATCTTTGTAGCACCCATGGTACCTAGCAAAGATCATAAGTGCTCAATACCAGACTCAGTACCTGTGTGTCCTCTCACCTGCCTAAATTCCAAAGGCATTCATGCCTTATTCCTGCCACTTTCCAACAGTTCCTCATAAATAAATGGCAAGCTTAGGTGATTTGGTGGCGAATCATTTGACAATCATTTATCTATGCCTTAAATAACCAGAACCAGACTTCCTACTCTACTGGTGTAGGAATCTTGGGACAGAGATTAGATTAGTACTGAGTTGAATGGTGGCCCTAAGCAGATATGTCCATGTCCAAATCCCTGAAAACTGTGGATCTTAACTTATTTGGAAGGCAAGATTTGGAAAAGGAATCTTTGCAGATGAAATTAACTGAAAAATCTTAAGAAAGGATCATCTTGGATTTCTAAGGTGGGCTCTAAATCTAAAAATAAGTATCCTTATAAGAGTGGGAGAGGAGAAGACACAGAGAGACAGAAGAGGAGGTGATGTGACCATGGCAACAGGAATTGGAGTGATACAGCTGTGGGCCAAGGAATACCTGGAGCCACCAGAAGCACCAGGCAAAAAAACAGAATCTCCCCCTAGAGCCTTTAAAGAACGTGCTGCCCTGCTGCCGCTTTGATTTTAGACTTCTAGCCTGCAGAACTGTGGCAGACTTTATGCCATCTAGTTTGTGGTCATTTACATGAATGCATTAGGTCTGGAGTACTGGGAAATCCACAGAGTGAGTTCTACCTGTACTATGAGATCCATATGGTAGGACTTGGATTTCTGCTACGACAACTCCCAGACTCCGCCTTCATTGCAGAAGACCTCTACAGTATGTTCATAGGTAAGGACATTGAGGTCACCCAATACATCTGTAGGGGTGACTCTGGAGTCTGTGACACAGCACTGGTCATCCAGGGCCTGAAGAAAGGCCAGAACACCCAGACAACAGAGGAGGGAGATGGAACCTTGCCTGAGCAACTTTCTTAACACTTAACCAAGGTTTCCTTGAATTAATAATCCAACTGCTCAAAAAGTCTCAAGAAAAGGCAGAACTGTTAGGTAATGAATTGTAGAATTTGTTAAATTTTTAACAATCATAGAATTTGTAAAAAAATAAATTTTTAACAATCATAGACCAACTTTCATTTTAGATGAGAAAACAGAGGTAGCAATCAATGTTTTGATGGCCTAAGGCCATATCTCTAGTCGGAGGCAGAGCCTGAAGTAGAATTCAGGACATTCTTCTACCATGCTGTACTAATGCACATTCTTGAAACATCTTTCTTTTCAGTTGTTTTAACATTTTTAAATCACCAAAGATAATTGCTTATCTATGTATTTCAAATGAGCCATAAACAAGTCAAGTACGAGTCCTAATTTTTAAAACAGCTATGTTTTGGACAGATATTTGAATTTGAAACCAGTCTACATGCTGGTGACATTCAGCTAGATGGAAACAGAAACAAACAAACAAAAAGAAGGCTTAGAGAACTGACCTCCCAGCTGCACGGAAAATGGCTTTGAGGCGGTTCACCCCAGCTAGGAAGAGCCGCCGTGAAAGCGTGTCTATACCGTTTACATACATATTCAGACGCTTTGTCAAAAAAGCCCAGTGCTAGAGCATTTCAATTAACAAAGTGGGATGGTTTACCTGATAAAATGCTCCCTGTGTGAGTGTAATTACATATTTATACCCCACAGAGATTTTTTAATTTCTGTTTGGTTTGTTTGCCTTGAAAGTGTTTGTCACTGGGAGTGTTCTTGATGTGCAATTTTAAAGCAGTGTTGGCCAACTGAGTGGCTTGTTTTTATTTTAGATTCATTACAATTTGAAGATGATGCTTTCCTCCCTATATACACACAATATTGATACTTCCACAAGAAGACAATACATCAAGGGACAGGAAAAGCATAAAAGGAATCCAGTCAAGTACCTGGCTATTGGTGCCCCCCTCGTCTTTGCTCTTGTTTAACCCACCAGACTCTACTGATTGAATGTGAAATGCTTCAAAATGTGTTTTCCATCTTTGTAAGATTGGTTGTTTCTCATCTTCTGCACATAAAGCTTTTCCTTCACCCCACCTCCCACCGCCCACCAATACATCAGATAAAGAAAGGAGGCCCTTTCTCTGGGTCTCTGTCTCCAATTACCCGATGAATACATAAATGGGAAGATTTGGAATGCCGATTGACTGGGGCTGTTTTCATTCTGTCAATAAGCATCAGAGCCCCTGCTGTGTCCTGAGAACCACTGTTTGGCTTTGGGGTATACAGAGATGAGATGTAGTCCCTGACCTCATGGAGCTTGTGTACTAGCAGAGAAGCCAGGCATGGAAAGAAGCAATGACAGCTTAGCATAGCAAGTGTTGTAACCAAGGTACACAAGGTGGGGACACTGTGGAAACAGAAATCAATTTTTCCCAAGGCAGGCTTCAAGAAGGAAGAGGTGGCTCTGATAAGTCTTAAAGGGATCACCTCACATACACGAGAGCTCACCAATTGCTCTGACCAAAGATAAAGCCCTGAAGAATACTACAGTCAATGCTAAGATTTACTACATTCAACCTGTAGATTTCCAGGTCCAACTACTTAACATGCAGCGAAGTTGGATGACCACTCTTCTCCTTCCATCCTGGGTACAATTTGTGTTCATATCAGATCATCAGATCTTAGCCAATCTTTCCCATTGTTCTGCCTCTAGCTGCACTACACTGCAATCCAGTCTTCCAAATGCCCATCAGATCATGTTTTACCATGATCAGAATTCTTCACCAGGATTGCCTAGAGAATAAACCCTCCAGACAAGACTCCCTTCTTTTCTCTCTGCCCCATGCTCTGGGCATCAAAGAACCTAGAGTTCCCTATTTCAACCTCCTGTGCTTCGCACAGCCATTTCTACTTGAATGTCCTTTCTGCTTCTGCCTTTAGTGAAAAATTTCTCAATTGTTTGCTCTTTGGTGTGCCTGCCAGTTCTATCCCCCCAAATAGCCTTGCTGGGATCTTCCTTTCAGCCACCACTGTACATTATACGCAGTCATACTTATCTCAGTCCAGGTTGCAATAGCAAATATATCAGAGACTGTGTGGCTTAAACAACACACATTTATTCTCACAGTTCTAGAGACTGGGAAGACCAACATTAAAGTGTCAGTAGGTCTGTTGTCACTGATTATCCATTCATCTCCTTTACAATTTACTCACTTTGGGCCTTCATTTTAGGAATATGATTGATGTCACCTAAGGAGAAATTAAATACCTACATTCATTCTCTTTAGATAGCCCATTTCCCCTAACACAAGTATGGAACTTTGAAACCTGTAGTCCTCCACAGAAATAAAAGTTCACATGCCTTGCATGAGTATTTCTTTTGAATTTTCACAGGCTCTAAGTATAGGATTTTCCCCACTGACTCCAATTTCTGGAAATGCTCAGTGATCCACTGATTACTGTGAAGAGTCAATCTGAGATCTCTCCTATTGGTATGCAGGCAATGACGTCATTTCAGCTAGTGGTGTAAGAAGTTTGAATGCTTGGAAAGTTTGCTGCACAAATCATTAAATAATAGTCATTGCATATTTATCCACTAGGCCACCTGGAATATAGTTGTGTGATTTTACTCTGCACTCAGGAAAATGCAAGTTTTCATTTTCTCTTTCTTTTTTGGAAGGAAGCACACTGCTGAGACTATTAGAGAAAATGCAAATCTGGCTGTTTGGGAAGGCTCCAAAGGAGTGAAAGTGAGCAGTTGTTACCAGCAGTGTATGGATGGAAATGTAAAATCTTTGTCTTTAAAGGTGTTTATTTAACTGCGGAGAGTTTACACAGCTTGAGGAGAATTATAGTGGAAGAAATTACATCTCACTTCTACCATCATTGGTTTTCTCCACCTGCCAATGGTCCACACTTCGTTCTGCTGGGGCATTAGTAATGCTTAAAATCATCACAAAGAAATACTAGCATTTCCTATTAAGAGGGGTAGGATGCAAGTGGCTCAAAAATGAGGAATTTGCATCCCTCCTGGCCCCCACACTCTTGGAATAACTTCTCTCAAATAAGTTTGCCGATCAGATTTATGTTCTGCTTTCTCCTTGCCCATTGCTAATGAGTAGGGAAGAGAAGGTACCCCAAACCACTGACCCCTTGGCAAGCACAGAATTCTGTTCCCTGTAAGTACTGGGTAATTATTTGCTGAGTAACATTTTTTAAGTGAATAATTATATGCTAGTGATCAATTTGTGATTAATGATTAATGAATGGACTTAAGTTCTTTTTTTGAGGAAAAAAACTCCTCCACTTCAGGCAGAGGTAAGGTAATGAATGAATGTTATGTTTCTTCATAATATTCTCCCATCTCCTTCTCCCTAAACTCTTTCCCTATTTTTAGCCAACCCTAAATATGGGTGGCACAAGATGCCAATTAATAATGGGTGAGGTGAAGACCACCAGAATGCTTCCCCTATTTGGAGTTTCCAGAATCTTATACCATAATACCCCCATTAACACTTTTTCATATTAATAAAGAAACTGTAAATCCCAGAAAAGCATATCTACTCCTTATCCTATCAAGATGACGATGTGGCCAAAAGGAAAGATACAAACATATCACATCAGGTTGTCAAATTGCAATATTTGAGCCCTCTGGTCGTTCCTAAACCAGATAGTCAGATTTAGATTATGTGGGGGAGCTTTTTAAAAATGATTCTTGGGGCCATCCTCAAAAAAAATCTGATGAAATGACAATCTTGAGGAAACCTGGGGACCTATATTTCTTTTTCAAAACTTCCCCAGGTAATTCTTGGGATTAGCCATGCCTGGACACTATTTTCTCACATTGCAACAGCATGGTCCTTAAGGAACATTCAAGTGCATATGATATTTAGACAGGAGATATGGGTGTGTTATAAAGAATATATTTGGCTTCCTGTGAAGCCAATGCTTGGCTGACTAAGCTGCAGATGATGAGATTCTTGATTTTGTTCACCTTATGTTGATTGTTCTGCAATGGCCTGGAAAATAACAGAGTTGTTTTGAAATAAGCACCTTTATACTCTATCAAGGTCAAACCTTTTACTTGATGTACTTAACTAACCATGTAAAATATTACATCAGCAAGCCTACGAGGCACTTAGAGATATATTCACATTTGCATAATGTCCTCTGTAAGTTAGTCTTTGGTCCTTAAGGGTGTTTAGAATAACTGCATGCAAGAATATACTTAATCCAATCTCATTTTAGCTTTTGCTCTTTTAAGATTTCAAAATTAATAAATCCTCCTGATACTCCAAATTACCATGAGCTTTTATAAGCATAACTTTGTAACTTTAACCCATTTATGAACATACCCCACAGGCAAATGTACTAATGAATAAGAATAACATTAGAAGTTTAAAAGATGGTCTCTTTATGAAGTAATGTAAGAAAATCCTGTTAGCTGGATCAAGTACAAAAGTGCGATTTCTTAAAAAATAGAAAATCCGTCACAAAATTACATGTAATTACAATAACCAAAGGATAGAAAGTAAGAATAGTTGAAGTGCCATGCATTATTTAACTTAGTACATGTTATCACTTGCTTGCATATGGATGAAAGCAGGAAAAAAAGGAATTGACACAAACTCTCCGCCTGTGGCTAAAGAAATTGTGGTATTTTGTACCTGCTTCCTTGTATGTGAATTCTTGGCCCAAACCGTCAACACACCTGATAGGTAGACAGTGCTTCAAGTTTCTTCAGTCATTACCTCCTGACTCCTCTTCTTCCACTCCCTTCCCACTACCCTGTTCTAAGGTTACACTACAAAATAAAACCAGTGTTGACTGTCTCCTTCAGAGCTGAAAAAAATGCTAAAGTCAGCATGGTCGGCAAACTAGACCTCTCCTTAAGTCAGAGCAACAAAATTACAAGCTATTTATTGTCGTCACAGGCGCACTTACATGTGAATTTCTAGCTTTCAAATTATTCTGTAGTGACTTTATTTCATTTGTTGGTACTAAATACCGTATTGCAAAAAGGCCTATTACACATACCTCTAGTTCACTAAGTAGGATACAGAGACACAGAGGAAATAAATCAACTTGTCCAATGCTACACGCTAGTGCCTGCCTGAGCAGGAAAGAGAATTTAGATTCACTGAGATTCCAATCTTACACGGTCCACTGAGGTGACATCCAAAAAGAGGATGAAGCATTGCCATAAAGAATTTGAAAGGAAATTTGTGAGGAGCAAGGAATGACATATTTGATAAGCTGTGAATACAGATTGAGAACCTGGCATACAGACCACCAGAGTCTTCAAGGCAGAATGTCTAGTGTGGTATCTGCCGCTGAAGTCACCTAGATCAGTCTGGCACTGCAGAAGGTGGAGAAGTCGCGATCGGTGGGATGTTTCCTGACGGGAAAAGCAAAGGCTGACTTTTGTCAGTCATTCCTGAAATAGGCACTCTCTATTGTTGCTGATAACCTTCCTGGAAAGCACTATGGCAATCAAAAGTTTATATTCTTCCTGTTTTAAGTAGAACTGAAACATGGGCAAGAACTTATGTTCAAAAGCTAACTACAAACTTATATATAAGGAGGGGACCCAAAAAACCTGGAATTTATTTGTTAAAAATTGTATACTTATTTTCACATGTTTAAACTTCAGTCACCTTCAAAGGTCTCTCCATCTGATGCAATATACCTATAGAAATGCTTTTTCTACTGCTCAAAACAGTTTTTAAATCCATCAATTTTGATGCCTTTTAGTGCTTCTGCCTTTTTTTGTTTCACCTCTTCCACATCAGCAAAAACATTTCCCTGTGAAACTTTTTTCATCTGAGAAAACAACAAAAAAAAGTAGCTTGGGGTGAGATCTGGTGAATAGAGAGGGTGGAGCACCGGGGTAAAGTTGTTTTTGGTCAAAAACTGCTGAACACTCAGTGCAGTGGGGGCAGGTGCATTGTCGTGGTGGAAGGACCTGTTTGCCACAACTCAGGGCATTTTTTTCCACAAATGGTGATGCAACTTTCTAAAAACTTCCAGATAAAAACTTTGGTTGACGGATCCGGAGGAACAAATTCCAAGTGTACTACAAGGGGCTTGCCCTCAAAAAATAATTCCGGGGTATTTTGGGTTCCCCTAGGACATGGTGAAAAATGAGTAATAACTTGAATATTCAAAAACCGGAAAACAGTTAAGAAAGTAATGGGACAATCATGTGAAAAAATATTTAATGTTGACCAGCGAAATAATCACCTGAGCCTAGTAGATCAAGACTGTGGAGGCTGTGAGCTTGCCACTGCACTCCAGCCTGGGCAACAGAGTGAGACTCCAACTCAAAAAATATATATATTTAATGTCATGAGTGCGTTCTCTAGAATATTGTATAAAAAAACAAAAACATAAATGTATCCAGTAAAGTGATCCCCAGTGAAATACCAGATTAAATTGTTACCAGTGACTTTTATCTCAATGGTAGGGTTAAGACAGAGTCTAGTTTTTTGTTAATTTTAATATTTTCCAAATTATCTATAATAAGCATGTATTGCTTTTAGAATCAGAAATTCATCAGTTTTAAAAATTACTGTACCAGATTCTTTTACACTGTTGATGGAAAGATAAATTGGTATCATCATCTAGTGTATAGAGATATATGTAAGGGTGTTTACTAAAGCATTATTTTTAAGAGTGACAAATTAGAAAATCATAAATGCCCACCAGCTGGAGAATGAATAAGAAAGTTAATAATTATTATTATAAATATTATTACTATTATTATTTAATAGGTAACACTTATTAGTTCTTATTATGAGCTAGATACAGTTCTAAGTATTTCAAGTGACTTAATATTTTTAATATGCACCATAATTCTTTGAAACATATGCTATTATTATCCTCATTTACAACTGAGATATTACATACATGTAATATTCATTATGTCCAGCTTTTAAAGCATGAAATATTCTGATGCACTGACATGGAAACATGCCCATGATTTATCATTATGCAAATTTAAAAATTGCAAAAATAATATTTAGGATAATCACTTTTTTGTTTTTAAAAAACATGTGGCCAGGCATGGTGGCTCAAGGCTGTAATCCCAGCAATTTGGGAGGCCGAGGTGGGAGGATTGTCTGAGTCTGTGGGTTTGAGACCAGGCTGGGCAACATGGTGAGACCATGTCTCTACAATAAATCAAAAAAAAATGGGGCAACCCCTTCAGGTCCCCTCCCACTGTGGGAGCTTTTCTGTCCTCTCAATAAATTCTGCTTTCAAAAAAAAAAAAAATTTAGCCAGGCATGGTAGCGCACACCTGTAGTTCCAGCTGCTTGGAAGGCTGAGGCGGAAGGATTGCCTGAGCCCAGCAGGTCAACAATGGGGTGACCGTGAGCATGACACTGTACTCCAGGCTGGGCAACAGAGTGAGACTCCAACTCAAAAAGTAATAATAATAATAATGTATGCAAAAATGAAGGTCTGAAAGAAAAAATCATATTATTGATAGTATTGATAGGACCTTCTCCTTGGGAATGAGAGTGAAAGTGATAAAGAGAAATAGTTTTACATTTTACCTCATATATGCCTATATTTTTATATATTGACTCGTAATTAAAATGTGATTATGGTTTTAAAAGAACAGTGAAAAATAAAATTACCCAATCTTTACACAGCTAATACTGAGGAAGACAAAATACAACCCAGCTAGAAAAATCCACAAACCACCTAACAGAAGTTGACCATGCAAACCAAAGTGTGGTTAAGATTATCTTAGCCAAAATTAGATGGATAAAATAGTGGGGACACATTTGAGAAAAGATGAATGAAGACTATAACTTTGGAGGCACAAAGAGAATAGCTGCTTAAATAAAGGATATTTAAGGGAAATTAACATGGTGAGGTGATATAGTCTGTTAATGGAGGCCATTGAGTAACAGGTTCACAATTTTGGGGACTTGATCCAGTAAGCAGCAGGTAACTACTATAAGTTCTAAGACAAAGAAATGATATGTTAAGACACAGAATATTTAGAAAATTCATCATCTAGGTGATTCAGATAGATGGCAGAAGAAATATTTTTAGGTAGTTTAAAGAGCTATTTCAAAATCAAGGCATAAAATAACAAGCACCAGGTGGAGACTAAGGTAGAGACTAGGAGAATGGAGAGGAAGAGACTTATCAGAACTGTACCATCCAGGAAAGAGGGCCCCTGTCTGGGATCCCAAGCTTTTAGAAGGCTCCATATGTCACAAATATTTAAACAGTTAAATGTAGTAAAGAACATGTTTTTTGGGGTCCAATGTTCTCTTAACAGTCACTCTGCAGTCCCCAGGGAAATGTTCTTTCACCCTTTTTGGTCTATGTCCTTAAAACACAACGCAGTGCTGTTCAGAATCAGCCGCAAAGGTACGTTGGAATTCAGGAAGCTGTGAGCAGAAGTGCTTAAGTTCAAGAAAAGACAGTAACCTACAAAAGCCTTTGTCTTCACATAAAATTAACAGATTCTTGCATAACAAAACTTTTTTTTCCAGTGGGTGTTGAGCATTCATTTTATTGCTTCTCTTTGTATTTTCAAGAGTCCTCATGAATTAGTGGAAGCCGAGGAATATTTTGAAATATTAAAAAGTTTATATTATTCTTAAATTTGAGGATCTAGATGTAACATCTATGTAATAAAGATTCTGTGCATAGTTTCATTTTTACAAAATTATTCAATGAAATTGAATTAATTTTTAGAAAAAAATTGAATTAAAATGTAATAACTTTATCTAAATAATTTTGCTTTAAAATGTGACTATTCATTATCATTTGTATTTTAATTTTTAAGTTTAATAAATAGATCTAAATATTTTGGTGAAAAGAACTCTTTTAAACACACTGAAAAATACAGTTGGCCTTGTGGTGGCTCAAGCCTATAATCCCAGCACATTGGGAGGCCAAGGCGAGAGGATTGCCTGAGTCCACGGGTTCAAGACCAGCCTGGGCAACATAGGTGAGACCTCGTTTCTACAATAGATCAAAAAATTAGCTGGGCGTGATAGCACGCGCCTGTAGTTCCAGCTACTTGGAAGGCTGAGGCAGAAGAATCACCTGAAGCCCAGCAGGTTGAGCCTGCGGTGGCTGGGAGAATGCCACTGCACTCCAGCCTGGGCGACAGAGTGAGTCTCCAACTCAAAAAAAAAAAAAAGAAAGAAAGAAAAAATATAGTTGGTGAAAATTTTTAATTTTTCAGTATTTACATTTACTTTGTTATATTTTTGTTGAAATGCATTCAAGTTTTATATACTTGCATCCAAGTACATTCTATTTTTTAATCTTTTAGATACTGTTAATAGCATACAAATTGTGTGACTATTTTGATTATAACATTAGTGATTTTGCTGAAAAGAAGCCAAGAAAAATCAATGGTTTCAAATACATACATAATAATTTGTGAAATATGTGTATCTTTATTTTATCACTTATCTAAACAGCATCAGCCCATCAACAGGACACCCAGTTATGTACAATTATAATTAAATATAGTTGCCTTTGACATTTTGCCAACTTTCAGTCATATGTAAATCACAGCCTTACTCATATTTTTCTATGGTGTTATTATGAAGGTATTATTTTTCAAGGCAAAAAGGAATGCAATTTATTCAATAATATATGTTTGGTTTTTTTTTATAACTTTTAACTATTTAGATATTGGCTTCCAAGTAGCTGGAACTACAGGGGCGCTACCACACCCGGCTAATTTTTTTTGATTTATTGTAGAGATGAGGTCTCGCCAAGTTGCCCGGGGGGGTCTCGAACCCGAGGACTCAGGCAATCCACTCACCTCAGCCTCCCAAAGCGCGGGATTACAGGCTGAGCCACCGAGCCTGGCTGAATTTGTTTTTTTAAAAATTCAGTTCAAGCCGGGTTCGGTGGCTCAGCCTGTAATCCCGCGCCTTGGGAGGCCGAGGTGAGTGGATTGCTTGAGCCCGCGGGTTCAAGACCCGCCCAGGCAACTTGGCGAGACCTCATCTCTACAATAAATCAAAAAATTAGCCGGGCGTGGTAGCGTGCGCCTATAGTTCCATACTTGGAAGGCTGAGGCGGAAGGATCACCGGAGCCCAGCAGGTCGAGGCTGCGGTGGCCGGGAGGGCCACTGCACTCCAGTCTGGGCAACAGAGTGAGACTACAACTCAAAAAAAAAAAAAAAAAATTCAGTTCAAATCAATTAATCCTGTCTGGGATAAGACTTATTAAAATGAGTGTTCCCAGTTCCAGCCTTCCCCCCACCCAACAGCTAAAAATCAGTTGTCCATTTCTCCCCACTCTTTCATCCTCAAAGCACATTTTGGCCTTTGCCAAACCAGTTTGGGTTCTTTGTGAGACAGAATTCGAAGAATGAGCAGACAGAAAAAAGAGTCAAGAGAAAGAAGAAAATGGGAAAGAATCTTGTTAGCAAGGCCACTAACATTGCTTTCCTTTGTTGTTAAAAATCTAGGTGATGGGGAAAACTGAAAAGAAATTTACAAAAAAAAAAAGAAGTCTGAACTATTTACTTGGTCTACACAATAAGAGCAGAGTTGGTAAGCGAGTCTCTAGAACTGCCACAGTGTATAGAAGTGAGAAGGGGAAAGGAGAATTTTGTCACTGTGACATCTAAATATTCCCCTAAAATGTTCTTTAAGTGATGCAGGTGAGAATTAGAATTTCTTTAATTCTTGTGGTTGTTGAACTTCTCAGAATGTGATTCCACACAGACTGGGCTAGTTGGACCTTAGTTTGTACTTAAGTTACATAATGATATACATCTCTGGTTGGAAAGAAATTACCAAATTTTAGTTTACATCCCATTGAATAAAGGCACTCCAGAGAGAGGACTGAGCCAGGGCACAGGCATAGAAATATGTTTTGTCAGGTAACAACAAAAATTTGAATTGGCCTAGAGATCAATGCCCCAGATGAACTAAACATTTCCACTGAAATGCTTTCCTTCTTTTTTCCTCTTAGGAATCTTTTAGAGTCAGTTTCAAATGTTTATTTTCCTATGTTTTGAAGAGGAAAGACAGTTTCAAAATGATGGCCTTTTCCTACATGAAAACTTTACAATGGACAGGCTTGCAACATTCTATTTCTTGGCCTGGTGGTGGATTTACAATGTTTTCTATGATAGATCCTTGAACAGAATATTTATTTTTGTATTTTTTTAATATATGTGTGTATTTCACGCAAAAAATTAAAAGGTATTAAAAGCATTTTTTCTGCTGTGCTGTTTACTGATCATTGAAACAACTTAAAATGTTGGAAAAAATATGAAAGTATATTTATTCTTTTTGATAAAATCAGAGTTGGGGAACAGCTTCTAAATTTGGAAATATTTAGGTTTTCACATTCAGTATTCCTTTTTCATCCTGTTAAGAACGTTCAGAAAAAGACAGACTCATTTTAAAAGTACAATTTACATATCTAGAATTTAAGAAAATCCTGGAAATAATTTACTAAATACTACCCTGCTCCATTTTTCTCACTTCACTATTTTAAATGCATATATATATATATATATATATATATATATATATAGCCAAGCTATGGAGATTTATTTCTGAATTTGCCAGAGACATACAATTGTATAATAAAAATGACTGAAACAAGATTTGGAAAATAACATTTTGACAAGAATTGCCCATGGACAATTGGAATTTAATATGTAGACACACAAATTTGCATGCATATATGTGTACATATACATTCACATATACTTTTGTTAATGCACTTATATTTTAAACATAATGGTATCTAGGCATTTACTTATAATTCTGCAATGTTTAGTGTTTCAAGAAATGCGAATTTCCCTCTGTCAGAGAGCTTGAAATCAGACCCAAAAGAGGAGGCCTAACTCTGAACAAGAACCCATTATTTTTCATGAGGATATAATCTACCTCTAGAAGTAGCCACAGATTAAGTATGCCAGATTTAGGGATAAAATCCCTTTTGGTCTGTGGAGAGGCTTGAAATTTTAATCAGCTATTTTCTAGCTCATAGAATCCCATATGGTGTTGGGTCATTCTGGACATGGGAATGTTTTGACATTGCACATCACTTGTGTTTCTCCCGCTAAAGTAAAGCCACAACATCCTCTGAGGGGCCGCATTGGGTGGAAGCCACTCCCAAGAGCCCATTGATATCTGCTGGCAAAGCAACCGAACAAGTCACGCGTGAAAAGTCTCCTTGCTAATGTTTTGGCATGTCATGATTATGCACTGCTAAGTCTTTGTCAGGAATAAACCTGTTGCCAATGTTTGTTGTTCATGCCTGTTGTTATTAATTTTCTTTCTTTCCCACCCCTGTAGCAATCACGCTCTGTAGATGGTAGAGAAAAAGTAAGGACGCTGAAAAGTGCTGTCCTTCTCATTTGCTTGAAAGAGCAAAGGGAGATGAGGTCTGGGAGAGGGAGAGAAGGGTGTATCAAACTACCTCCAGAAGGAAGTTCATCGGCATGAATTCCTAAGTCCAAAGCAGTTGTACTCTACTTTGGCTGCACATTGGAATCGCCAGAGGAGATTTTTAAAAACTTATGTCTGGATCTCTTCCCCATGTTTAAATGTGTCTGGAGATTAACCGAAGTTCTGGATTTTTTTTTTTTAATTCCTGAGCTGATGCTGATATGGAATAGTTTGGAGAAGACTGCTCTTGACTCAGTGAGTCATCCCTACTAGGATCCATGCTTTAATTTTTTTTTTTTTTTGAGACAGAGTCTCACTCTCTTGGCCAGTAGCATGATCATAGCTCACTGCAGCCTCAACTTCCTGGGTTAAAATTCTCCTCTCACTTTACCCTCCCAAGTAGCCGGGACTATAGGAATATGCCACCATGCCCAACTAATTTTTTAAAATAATTTTTTATAGAGACAGTGTTTTGCTATGTTGCCCAGGCTTGTCCCAAACTCCTAGCCTCAAGTAATATTCCCACCTCAGCCTCCCAAGCTGTTGGGATTATAGGCGTGAGCCACTGCATCTAGCCTCTTTAATTTTTTTTCTTTTAAAGTCAGAATCGCACTCTGTCGCCCAGGCTGGAGTGCAGTGGCACTCTCACAGCCACTGCTGCCTCAACCTACTGGGCTCAGGTGATCCTTCCTCCTCAGCCTTCCAAGTAGCTGGAACTACAGGTGTGTGCCACCATGCCAGGCTAGTTCTTTTGATTTATTGTAGAGATGAGGTTCCACAAAGTTGCTCAGGTTTGTCTCAAGCCCCTGGGCTCAGGCAATCCTCTCACCTCAGCCACTCAAAGTGTTGGGATTATAGACATGAGCCACTGCATCCAGCCTTCTCTTTAATCATTTTTTTACCTTCCACGCAGACTTGTTCAATTGTCCTCTCTCAGACATCATGGGATCATGTGACATTAGAACCATCCAGGCTGGACGGGGTGGCTCACACCTATAATCCCAGCACTTTGGGAGGCCAAGGTGAGAGAATTGCCTGAGCCCACGGGTTCGAGACCAGCCTGAGCAACTTGGCAAGACCTCATCTCTACAATAAATCAAAAAATTAGCCAGGCATGGTGGCACATGCCTGTAGTTCCAACTACTTGGAAGGCTGAGGAGGAGGGATCACCTGAGTCCAGCAGGTTGAGGCTGCAGTGGCTATGAATATGCCACTGCACTCCAGCCTGAGTGGCAGAGTGAAAGACTCCAACTCAAAAAAAAAAAAAAAAAGAACCATTCAGGATCTGCAAGATCAGCTAAGCTTGCCCTCTCTTTTGAGGCAGCTATGATGTAATACAAAGAGCACTGGTTCTAGGTCATTCTTCTGCTTCTCAATTAAATGGACTATAGCAAGTCATGATGTTTCTGCCAGGCTCTTTTTTTCTAAGACACTGAACCTTTAAGAAATTCAGTGACCATTAGGAGGACATCTAACTTGGTTTCAGGCATATGGCAATGCATAGTTGCTCAGCAAATATTATTGCTTTTGTTTCTGCTTTTATAGATGGGGACACTATACCCTATAGTTGTAAAGTAATTGCCCAGAGCTCTTTCTATTATAATTGCTGCCATCAACAGTGATCTTGTTTGGGCGTGGGGTTTTTTGTTTTTAACTAGATCAAGTGAAAACACATCATTTTAACTCTATCTTTTGGTCACCTCCTCTCATCCCCTTCCCCCATCACCACACAAACACACATACCCACAAACTTGGTTCAAGAGGATTTATAATACAGGAGCAAACAACAGTGTTAATGCTGCCTTGGGATTTCTAGGTCTGAAACTGCTCACCAAATCCCAGCTCTGAAAATATTCCACTTTGGAGTCCCAGACAATCTATCTACACCTCCTCTGTTATCTCCTCCATCGACAAAATGGAAAAATTCCACCAGAGATTAATTCTTGCCTGCATGGCACTTTAAAGATTAAAATGCACTACATAAAAAAAGCAAAGTATTAACCATAGGGAGGAATAGAAAAATCACCAAGGGAAGAGGTAATAACAAGTGAATCAACCAGAAGGTAAGCCTTTACTAAAAATGAGCTACACAATTGCTGTAAACTTAGATTTCCTGTCTTGATCCCTTGGGTATCTGTAGTTTGCCTGATTGAGACTTAACTAAAATCAAAATTCCAGACAAAGCTGCTGTGTTTATATAAAAGAAAAAGCCTATTTTTTATTTTTAAAAGTACAAGATAAGTTGGTTGTTAGATGAACATTGCCTCTCTCTCTCTCTCTCTCTCTCTCTGTCTCTCTCATTTGTTGAGCTTCACAGTTGATGGTGTCTTAAGTCATGAATGGATGCGACTAAATGTCTACCTGTGAAAATAAACTTTTTCTCTACTGCAAAAAAATAAAAATGCTTAGGAGTCATCAAATAGTCCAAAAACAGAAAACACTATCAGATACCAATATAGACTCTTGTCCTTTACTGCTGCCCAAAAAGATTGCAAAGTTCCCCAGATGTGTTCTATTTTGGTCAAATACATGCTAAATCAGGTACATGTTTTCTAGAAAATTGCAAGATCAGCTAGGAGAAGATTTTTTTATTTGATATTATTAAAAAATGTCTATTCTGCACTATCCCTTGAAACAACTAAATTCCACATTTTCGTTAAGGCCCAAGCCTAACTTCTTTCAAGAAACCTTTACTGCTACAACCTACACTGGAATAGCCCTTCTCTAAGTTTGTAAAGTTGCAGGGGAGGAAAAGCTAGTAAAAAGCAAATCTGAATATGACAAAATTAACGACTGGCTGCCATTGCCTGAAAGCGTGGCTCTCAAAGACACTGGTAGATGGGAAGGAGTCTTGGAAGGGAAAGGGAAGCCTATGCAGGTAATCCCATCAGGAAGTACGGAAACCAAGGTTGGTCCCCATGTCCTCAATCTCCTTGGATTGAGCAAACTAAATGGGTGCCAACTGTTTGGAAAATTCCTGGAATCACTGTATCTTTCCTGGAGGTCCCGCCCCCACAGGACCCTGAAGCCTTTCATGTGTATTTAAGCTGGGGTAGACAACTGCCACCAGGTGGCACTAAGCTGCAGCCAGGACCAGAATGGATTTAGATGGCACAGACCCCTAGAACTCCCAGATGGCTAGCTAGTTGGGCAACTGCACCGTGGTCATTTCATTAATCTTGCAATGTGACGCCAGGTTTTAAGCAAGTGGATTTTTTTGGACCATGCTTTTCTTATCACAGAGAGTTTTACTTTACTACTTATTCCCAATGATATGCAGTATTATTTTTGAGATTGTATATTTCAACCCTCAACCAAATTGCAAGTTCACTGAGAAGAAATATTTTTCTATGGCTCTTGTATGCCACACGATACCTAGTGTGGTGTGGACGAGGGGAAGATACACAACAGAGGCTGGTTTCATTGCTTGTTAAAGCTTAAATACAGTATATGTCCTAATATAAATTTTGTTAACTGCCTGGAAATAAACCCAACTACCATAGTTACGCCTCCCCAAAATACAGCCCCACATACACAGGAAGTTTTTTCACTTGAATCTACTATTGGCCAGACTTTCAGTATGCCGGCAATACATTCCTTTATCAGAGAAGTAAACAGAGGTACATCACATCTTTGTGATTCCATCATTTGTTTATAAACACAATTTTCAACTTTTTCTGATTTTCCATACAGCTACTTATGAAATCTCTATTTATTTATTTATTTATTTTTCCTATCTATGCTAAGTGACTGAGGTAGTAGACACAGAGGGGGAGAGAGAGGAGAGAGAAAGAGAGAGAGAGAGAGAGAGAGAGAGAGGGAGTCCTTCTCAGGGGGAGCCATCAGCATAAAAGTCTGGAATGTGCTTGGCTTTGCACCCATCACAGCAAGGCATTAGAAATATTGGATTTAGTGTTGTGCGTCCACAGATATAAAATTAGGCCGACAGAAGTCTGGATCTGGGCCTTGCTCCATACTGCTAACTTGTAGAGCACTGGTAGCCAAAAGGGTTTGGAACGGTTGTCTCTCTACAGATGCTGCCATTCATTTCTGTGGGAACAGGACCACTTACATCTAATTACAGTTTCTGCTTAAATTAACAGGACAGATATGACAGCAAAAACTTCTTCAGACTAACTGGTGGGGAGACCTTTCGCTGACACAGCTTATGAAGTAGTTGGCTTGCAGCAAAGTAATGTCAATTTTTAAAAGTAATTTAGAATTCCATCCAGCAATTTGTGGTGGCCAGAGAAAAATATTTGGGGTGGGAGGTGGAGCAGTGGGTGGGCAGGCAGGCACATACAGCATTTTAGAAAGAAGAATAGATTATTTTACAGAGTAGATTATTTTAGAAAGATCGGGTTATTTTACATATTACCATGACACCACTAATAAATGGTGGAGCTGGCATTTGAACCTGACAGCCAAATGCACAGCTCTTGCTTTTAACCTTGATGGCCTCCAGGGATACCTCAACACCTATTTCATGTTGAAAATGCCACTAACAAACAATTAAAAACTTAATACTGGTTTAGTGACAGTTTTACCAGACTTCATTCTGACCTGTCTACTTTATGCTATGGGTTCCAAGGTAAGTTGACCCCTCAGCACCTTACAGAATGGGTCACTGAATAACCCATGGGATCCATTTTCATAAAAGCCTACCTCCAGCCAGGGAATGGTGCTGGACTGCCTTTAAGAAGGGACATCCCAGCCGGGCTCGGTGGCTCAGTCTGTAATCCCGCGCCTTTGGGAGGCTAAGGTGAGTGGATTGCCTGAGCCCGCGGGTTCGAGACCCGCCTGGGCAACTTGGTGAGACCTCATCTCTACAATAAGTCAAAAAATTAGCCGGGCGTGGTAGCGCGCGCCTGTAGTTCCAGCTACTTGGAAGGCTGAGGTGGAAGGATCGCCGGAGCCCAGCAGGTCGAGGCTGCGGTGGCCGGGAGCGGCCACTGCACTCCAGTCTGGGCAACAATGAGACTCCAACTCAAAAAAAAAAAAAAGAAGGGACATCCCACAAAATGTAAAATTTAGAGTGCACAGAATCTGCCTCTGAACTGCCCTCTTGTCAGTTCCTTACTCTGTTCTACCTCTCTTCTTTCAGTTTGCTAAACCTCTCCTGTCCATCTACCTAACTTGCCCCATTTGATGGCCTTTACCAGATTTCAGCCCTTGCCTTCATGACCTGAGCACCAATTACCATCTCTATCTTAATCAAACAACCTGATAAACAACCACTTCGGCAGGAAATGGTCTTAGGGCTGAAGATACTCACATGCTTGCCCCTGTGGACAGTTCTCACCTAAAACAGACCAACCCTGGAATCATAAGCAAACGTGGTGGATCTGGGATGCTTGTTTCACTTGGAGCCTAGAAGATAAGACCCAGTCTTGCTATTTGTGAAAGTAGCCACTAAAAATAAGTTTGATAAGTCATAATAGAGTTTCACAGCATATTACACATAGGTATAGATATTTTAGATTTATAGATACAATTTATAATGGAGATACATATGTAAACATGCACATATGTAATATTTGTTTTTCATGAGGAATGTACCTGATTTACAAGCTGTATTTTAAAATGAAATTCTTAAAGTTCTCTTAATCACTCATCTTAATTCCTGGTTTGAGGACAGGAAATCCCTCTTAAAGGTATAGTTGGAGTTGGAGTCACGAAGCGATAGTTTATTGTTATCACTGACTGACATTATTTTTTCTCTACATAGTTTTTCATAGCCTAGAATAATATAACAAATTTATTCTAGAAGCTCTTAGATTAGAGGTCAGCAAATCATGCCCCATAGGCCAAATATTAGCCCACTGTCTGTCTTTGTAAATAACATTTTATTGAAACACTTCCATGCTCATTTATTTACATACCGTCTATAGCTACTTTCACATTATCATGGCTAAATTGAGTAGTTGAGACAGAGATCTTATGGCCCACAAAAACTAATATATTTTCTATCTGACCTTTTATAGGAAAAGTTTGCTGAACCCTGACCTAGATAAGCAATATGAGACACAGCTTGCAACATGAAATTTCATCATGAAAAAGAAGCTTCTTGGTATGCCTGCTCTAAGGCTAACAAAAAACACCCCACCTTGGCTAGGCATGGTGACTCATGCCTGTAATTCCAGCACTTTGGGAGTCCAAGGCAGGAGGATCATTTGAGCCCAGGAGTTCGAGACCAGCCTGCGCAACATAGTGAGATCTCATGCCTACAAAAAGAAAATAATAGAAAAACTAGCTGGATGTGGTGATGCACATCTGTAGTCCCACTTACTGGGGATGCTGAGGCAGAAGGATCATCTGAGTCAGAAGGTTGAGACTGCAATGAGTCATGATCGTGCCACTGTACTCCAGCCTGGATGACAGTGAGACCCCGACTCAAAACAAACAAACAAACAAACAAAACACACTGCACCTGATGTATGGAATCAGACAGGCTGCTCCAAATAGCTGATTTTTATTTATATACTTAACAGTCAAATCATTGAAAACATAACCTTGAACTTAAATACCAAGACATTTTTACCAGTTGACTTTCTCCATGGGGTACTCAAGTTATAAAGTAAAATTATCATTCTTTATTCCCACAGTCTCAGACTAGCAAGAGTAATATTTGCCTGGTTGATTTAAATAATGAAGAATCACTGAAAAAAGCAATTCACAGGGTTAATAAAAAAAGTTCCAATTCTTTGGAAGTGAAGAAAAAAGAGCTAGTAAAGAGAAATTGTGATAAAAAGCATTTTTCCCTTAGAAGAAAACAAATACTGTTTACAATAATTTAAATAATTGCTCATTTAAATAGCATTTGGCTGTGTAATAATATGACAGGTCTGTAAGTTAATGGTTTCTGCCACTCTAAAATCTCTTCTAGATACAGAAATTAATTTCAAAACACCCTCAATGAACAAAATGAAACACAGTTTTACCTATAAACTTCAAGAGGATAAAAAGGGGGACTTCCCGAGCCTACACTGTACCAGAGGTGAAGACATAGAGCTTGGGAAGTTAGACATAGTGCTGGGCTTATGACTGTGAATAAACCATTTCTGAAACCTTGAGCACACACATTAAAATCTGTCTTCTTTTGAGTCCAAATTCACATTTTGTTCATTTTACTTTCTTGTAGAGGGTGTTTCTGTTTTTATTGATGCATCCATTGTTTGGATTACCCTTTTGTGGGAAGAAGGGAGAGAAGGAGAATAAAGTTTGTAGCATTTCAGATGTGTAACTGATATTCTGTCTGACATTCATCACCTCAAGGTACAGGTGGGAAAGGATTTGGACTGAAAATCACAAGCAATGATCAGTTCTCATCCACTGCTGTGTGATCTTGGGCAAGACATTTGCCTACTCTGTGTCTCAGGTTCTTCATCCGAAAAATGTAGATCATGAAAGAGGCCCTAATCTACCTTAATGTAAAGCTACGGTAAAACAAAAACAACAACAACAAAAAAAACGAGGCAGAAGATAAAGTTTAAAAGATCCTTAAAATTAGCAATTTTCCCTAGGAGTATGCTACCTGTGGTTTTGACTCAATTTGTCAAACATGAATCAAGTATTTTCCTATCTCAGGTGTGCTAGCAGTTGAAATCAGAAAACCTGGATTTGCTTGAATATACAAGATTGGCAATTGGCGCTAGTCCTTCCTGGGCCCTCATTCTCACATGGGGCTTGGTAACGTTTTTATCTTTCCTGGGAAGAGGTGAGGCCACAGGGAAAAATGCTGGGAAGCAGAGAAGCAGAGGGTGGGGACCCACATCCCAGCACCCTCCCAGCCAAATTTCTCAGTGCTGGGTCAAAGAAAGGAGAGACAATTATCTGGGAGAATTTTGGAATTGCTGTCATTGTCCTTTCAGTCCCAGACAGCCACAGACCCAGAATGATCCCTAATGATATGTAAGCTGAAGTGAAAAAATCACCACGTGTGGCGCCAATCCCAGTTGGCAAAGGGATGGATCTGGACGGTTCGTTTTTAGTACCCAGCATCTAGTTGAATAAGCTTACTCTGGTCATTTTCTCGTGACCCTGCGACCCATATTTCAGTCAATTTAGTTTTTCAGCCCCCACTTGTCACATTATGAAAGATAATGATGATAATAGAAGGGCTTAAAATGGCATGAACACCAACAATCACTGTACCTTCCTCTTAAATATTTGGTGGTGAGAAAAATGAAAGGATCTAGCATTTTCACTTTACCATTAAAACTTTGATAAAGGGCTTATTACCACACAAAAGAATCTTGAATTCATTATTCAATGAAGAGGGAAATCTTATTTAGTCTTGGGCTTATCTCATAGAATCTTAGAGCTGATTATTCATTCAGAAACCACCTTTGAATTTCTAGGTCTGGAATGTCTCTTTGCCTTATCAATTGCCCTTCTTTGCCTGGGAAACGGTCTTTTAGGACTCAAAGCCAATAAGAAAAATATTTTATTCATGCCTCCCTAATGTGACTACTTGGATATTAATATCAGAGTGGTGATCATATGCAAAAAGGAAAATATACATTACAAAATATACATTACAAAAAAAAGTGTTGCTTTACAGAGCTCTGTAGCACATTTTGAAAGTAGAAACTGACACAGAGCCGTACTTAGGAGGTGAATATGACCAACCGTCCTTCAGATAGCCACTTCAGTGGGTAAAGAAAAAGTGATAGAAATGGAAATTTTAGCCTTCAGCACACTGGTACTATCCTCCTGCAGGCCACCAATATGCGTTATGATCAAAGGAAAGGCAATTTAAATTTGTTGGGCAGAATTTTTTTTCCAGCCTATGGGCAAGGCTGTTTTATTTGCTTGACCCTCTCTAGTCCTAAAACTATTTATGGTCAGATATTACCAAACGTGTGAAGAGCCACAGAACAAAATTACATTTCTTTTAACCAAGGGTAGAGGAAATAAGTTAATTTCATGCTATTTCTTGAGGTCAGATAACAAAATGCACATTTACCCAGGAAGAGAAATCACAGACTTTTCTTCCCAAAATTGTGAGTCCTGACAGTAAAAGCAGCCGAATTCAGGGAGTTGATGAAGCGATGCTCAGAGAGAGCAGCTGCTCAGGTGGAGAATCCTGTGGCAGCCAGTCGGGCTGCTTTCAGGGCACAGGGCCATTGATCATGGCTCTGTCATTGGCCACCAGGGCTTCGGCAACCAAGCTGCACGTGGCTCTGAGACTGGCACCCACAACTGGACCACTGAGGGCTGCAGTGACAAGGCCAACCATTGGGGTCAACACACAGCACCAGGGAGTCTTTTCTTTCTTTTCTCCACATTTCAAACATGATTCCTTGCAAGATAAAGGATGGGTTGAAAAGGTGAGATCAGATGGCTTGTGCCATTAAGAGGAAGGCAGACAACTAAGATTGGTACAGAGGGCTGTTGGGACGCCAGGAAACTAATCCATGAATTTTAGAGCTGGAAGAGAGACCATGTCCTCAAGACCAGTTGTGGGAGTGAAGGTTCAGAACGTTGACTTGACCTAGATACACAGCAAGTTAGTGGCAAGGCAGGATTAGAACACATGGGTCTGCACATGGTCTGCATCCCCTTTCTACTAAACTACATTGTCTTCGGTTCAGGAAGATTAAAGTGCCTTTAAAAAGAAAGGAAGAGTCATTGCTTTGCTAAGCTCTGGTCTGGCCATGTGGTTCTTTGAGTTATGGCCACCATGTTTTTCCTAAGCTTTGGCCTCCTCCCCTACCTTGGGAAGATGAATCTCCTCATCTCCTCTCCTCTTATTCTTAGTTTTAGTCTTATTCATTCTTATTCTTATTCTTATTCCTAGTCTCAGGCTTATTCTTCTCTCTCTCTCTCTCTGTCATTTACTCTCTAAATAAACTATATTTTCCAATCTAAAAAGAAAAAAAGAAAGGAAATGCTTTCCGTGTATACATGTATAACATTCTGATCAGAAATAAAATTGAGGTAGGCAAACTGTCTCTGGTCTCTGCCATTTGCATGTTTAAACCTCTGAACTGAATCCAAATTGTAACTCCAGTGGTGGTAATGTACATTAGTACAGCTATTACGAAAGACTGTATAGACATTCCTCAAAAAACTAAAAATAGAATTACAATATGATCCAGCAATCTCATTGGGTATTTACCCAAAATATATTTTTTTAAATTTTTTATTAAGACGAGTTCTCACTATGCTGCCCACGCTGGTCTCAAACTCCTGGACTCAAGTGATTCTCCCACCTTGACTTCCCAAAGTGGCGAGATTACAGGCATGAGTTATCCCACCATAAGATTTTAAATCACTATGTCGAAGAGATGCCTGCATTCTCATGTTCACTATAGAATTATTCACAATAGCCAAGTTATAGAATCAACCCAAGTGTCTATTAACAGATGAATATAGAAATAAAGAATAAAAAACATGTAACATATGTACACAACAAAATACTAATTAGGCTTAAAAAAGAGAAATTCTGTCATTTATAACAACATGGATGGAATTGGAGAACATTATGCTAAGTGAAAAAAAGCCAGGCACAGAAAGATAAATACCACATCTTCTCACTTAATGTGGACTCTAAGACAATTGAACCCATAGAAGTAAAGAGTAGAATGGTAGAAACCAGGGCCTGGGGGGGTTGGAGGGAATGGGAAGATGATGGTCTAAGGGTCCAAAATTTCAATTAGGAGGAATACTACTTTTTTATTTCAGTGATCTATTGCACAGTATGGTGAATATAGTTAATAATAGTGTACTGTACATTCCAATTACTTGGAGAGTAAATTTCAAGTGTTCTTACCAAAAAAAGATATATATTTGAGGTGATGAATATGTTAATTAGCTTTATTTAATTATTCTACATTGTATTCATTATATTCCACAAATATACACAATTATAAATTTTCCATTTACAATAAAACTGAATTAATTAATTTTTAAAAACCAGGCTTGGTCACATAGTGAGATCTCATCTCTACAAAGTAATCAAAAAATTAGCCAAGCATGATGGTATATGCCTACAGTACCAACTACTCAGGAGGCTGAAGAAGAAAACTCACATAAGCCCAGGAAGTCGAGGTTGCAGTAAGTGGTCATTGTACCACTGAAATCCATCCTGGGTTTCAGAGTGAGACCCTGACCAAAAAAAAAAAAAAAATTATGACTTGAATCAAATCTGTCCTGTGTTACAGCTAACCATTCCGGTAAACAGGACTCATAACACTAGTATCCCAATCACCCACCCACAACTCAATGGATTTTATTCCTGAACTACAGAATTCTAGGCAATACCCCACTTTTTCCTCCTAATGTTGTCTTCTTCTTTCTCTGCTACCAATCAGGCCGAGAGTTTTGCCTGTGAATTCACCTGACTGAAAGGATGGAAAGGTATACTCTAAGAAGAGACATGGTTTGCAATTTCAAGTAGTTTGCCATTTTTTATCAATACAGTAGGCAGGGACCAATACATACCAAATAAATCTCAATTCCCCAAGGGCATGACTATAATGAAAGTACCAAAGAGAAGCACTTGAAAATCATCATCTCCACTTCTCATGAGCCCAGGAGAGAATATAGGTGGTCACAGCTTGTTAGGTGGATGACTTCTAGATCAGTGATTCTCAAATCACCTAGAGGGCTTCCTGAACACAGATTACTGACCTCATTCCAAGAGTTCCTAATTCAGGAGGTCTGCAGTAGGGTCAATGATTTATTTGCATTTTTAACAAGTTTCCTTGGTGATACTGCTGCTGCTGGTCTGGGCATCACACTTTGAGAATCACTGTCCTAGGTCAAGACTCTGGCAATCTCAGAATGGGAAAAGATGAACCAACCCTTCTACTTCCTCTTGAATTTTCTGTATTTACATATCAAGTCATATCATACAATACTTATGAACAACCACAAGTCTTACTAATAAAGCTCTTGTTTGGAGGTTGCCTCGGATTGATTCTTCAGGAGATTCACATCCCCAGGGAGTTAGTTCCAGAAAGGGGCCCTTCACGGGGCTGAGAGGTAAGTGGACCTACAGCTAAGATGATAATCCTGAGAGGAAACTCTGGCTCCACAACCCTCAAAAGTCACACAGCTCGCCCTCTGATTATCATAAGCTGGAGCGACATAATTGAGAGCTCTACCCAACGTCAGATCTGCAAACCCAGTGGTCCATACAAATTTATCTGATGCCAGATTCTGAGTCAGGGCAATGATGTTCCCAGAGGCTGGTGATGATGATCCTTGAACTGTGACCTCGGGCAGGCCATAACATGATCTCAGCAATTCTGTTCTAAAGTGATACATAGACCAAGGGCAGATGCCTTAAAAATATCCCCAGTAGTCTAGCCTTTTTCCACGCTATGCTGAAGAGCTTTAACAGCCCTTCCCTGTGGGATGGGCCAATGATGGGGGGAATGTCCCTTGCACAACATGTTCTAGTTGACAAAGCAATTTTCACATGTATTCTGATTCGATTTTCACAAAGCTTTGAGTGTTCATATTAGATCATTCCTATTTTGCAGATGAGAAAATGGAAATCCACTAAGATTTACCCAAGGTCAAAGAACTGGGGTTCAAACACAGGCCACACAAGCACAATGAATGATGTTACACTGCCTCTCGGAGGCCATGAAATAGATGTGCCATAGGAGCCCTGGGAAGTGGTTCTGAACAAAAGTCAGAAGGACAACCAAGAAAACTAAAATTCTTCATGCCAAGCAAAGTAACAAGAGAACGGGGCAAGGGGCAAGCTATTTGGCCAGTAAATGATGGAGAAGCAAACAAAAACAAGATAAAATTCAATTAAAAAAAAGACATTTACACAGTGATTTCCCAATAACAGATTAAGACATTTCTCTGAGGGCCTACTTTGAGGTCCTTCCGTAAACTATCCCGAAGGAGCCTTATGAAGAACTCTCCCACCATTCCCCCAGAGACATATTTTAATACTCAGTTTTGCTAAAGTTTTTATTTTAGGGTTATTCAGGAAGAATGAGTGCTCTAGGAACTAAAACAGCTTTGTCGAAAGTGGTCAGTTTCCAGTGATGTTCAGAATACTTATTGAGAGTTTTAAATATGTATTCATGAAGATGCACTTTTCCCATAAGCTCATTCTCTCCTTGCTTCTTATCTCTCTTATGTCCTGGGTCAGAGCCAGCCCTAAGCAAAACTGACAAATAGTTTATTTTCGGCACCACCTCCCTTCCTAATCTCCACTCCTCCCATATTCCTATAAAATCCCTCAGGTAATTTTTCTTACTTCCTTTCAGCCAAGGTCTCAGTTTTCTTTCTTTCCCAATCAAAATCCGCCCTCCAGGAAGACTACGATGAAATTTTTCACACTCTAGACCAATGGATCCCAACGTTGGCTGCACATTAAAATCACCCTTTTTTTTTTTTTAATGTCAATGCCTGGGTCCCACCTTGGATCAACTGAATCAGAATCTCTGATAGTGAAGCTCAGGCATCAGTATTAAAAACAAAACTCTTCTTCCAAGTGATTCTAACATGCAGCCAGGGTTGAAAATCACTGTATGTGCTAATGGTAAGGCTTATATTACCCTTTCTGGAAATGTTCGTATTTTATATTCTACCAAAGCCTTGGTAGTGGGATTTTCAGGCAGGTTACAGGATTGATGCGATGAGGGAGAGAGTTAGATGAACAGGAGACTTCTCTGTTGAAATCACTCCCTGCAGAGCTCATCTTCATTAGTGAGCTTCACGGGCCGGTAATTAGAGGGTCCTTCAGACACCTGCCTTTGGCTTAGAATCATTCTATCTCATGGTTTGCCTCTCAGACACACCGCCCTTCGGCTCATGTTTATGTTGGTGACACATAGACCCTTCAGTTATTTCTATTTTCTCTCCATGATGGCAGATTATTTTTCTTCTTAGATCTGATTCAAATACCTGTCCATGACTTTCAGCATTTGGCGAAGGGAGTAAGGTGCTCTGATTTATTGAACATCGTTAATGCTCAGGAATGGGTACCTGTGTAAAAGAGATGAATTAAAGGTCACGGTCTCTTTCGGGACATCATAGGATGGCAATATGGTAGGATTGCCAAGAAACCAGGGTCTGGTTCTCAGCTTTGCAGGCTCTGAACCATAGTTGTATTATTGCACTGGAGGGTGATCAGGCCCTTGTGAGGCGGTTCATACTAATCTACAGCACAAGTTCTTGCCCTACAGTACACGGGAAAGGCTGAGCTCACTTTTATTGAGATCTTTGACTGCCAGATGAACTACTCCTGTTGGTCAGCTTAGGAAATAAAATTAAGGTCAGGAGCTTTCTTAGTGAGAATAAAGATAGAGTAAAGGTACTTAGCAAAGAAGTGCCTCTACAAAACGTCTCCAGAGATTCCTCTATAGTATGTCTGGAAAACCAGATTCCTATGTTTTAGCCATACTCACTATATCCGCTTTTGCTTGCCTTTGAAACAGAGATTTGCTTTTGGAGTGTTAGACTTTGGGCACGGTAGAAAGTTTAGTCCAAGAAGATACTTTTGTTGAAGGGATATTGCCAAAGAGAATCAGTTACCCAATGTCCGATGCTGTCTCTTCAACCAAACCAGTGGTTCTCAAACTCTTCTGCACATTAGAGTCATCTGGAAGCTTTCAAAAATTATAATATTTAGGCCACACCCTAGGCCAATTGGATCAGAATCTCTAAGGGTGGGAGTCCATGGCTTCAATGGATTAGTAGTGCTATAAATGCCACAGAAATGTCTTGCCAGTGAACTCAGATTTTTTTTTTTCAGATTACTTTTTAAACTCCCACAGGTGATTCTAATGAAAAGTCAAATCTGTGAACCACTGAACTATGTCTATGAAAAAGATGAACATATTCACATTTGGATTCCACTCTCCCCAAGATGGGCCTGGAGATAAATCTCTACTCTCTTTTTCTATCTGTCATCCTATTTCAGAGGGTTCAAGGCAAGGAACATTTGTATTTATATTTATATGCCAGATATGGAAGTGGTCTCTGCATAGTTTGTCTCCTTAGTTCTGGACACAGTCTGCCCATCCCAATTCACAGGGTTGAACTTCTTTAGTTTTTTATTTTATTTTTTTGAGTTGGAGTCTCATTCTGTCACCCAGGCTGAAGGGCAGTAGCACACTCACAGCCACCGCAGCCTTCACTTGCTGGGCTCAGGCGATCCGCAGCAGGTTGAGGCTGCCGTAGCCGTGAGGGTGCCACTGCACTCCAACCTGGGCGACACAGAGTGAGACTCCAACTCAAAAAAAAAGAAAAATACATATGTCAACCACAACCCCCCAGGTCTCCTAAGTCAGAAGCTCTGAAATTGGGTGCAGGGAATCTAGAGATTTAAAAATTCCCCAAATGAGCTGATTGAAAACCAGGGTTGAGAACTTCTGAGTCCTGTAGAGCACCTGGCACTTATGACATTTTTTGGCACTTGTCATACTATCCCTTTTTATTCAAGGCCAGATTACAGGGTGGACAAATCAGACAAATGCCTGTGGCACTCACATATTAGCAGTGCTAAAAATGCCACAAAAATGTGTTATCAGTGAACTCAGGTCTTATACATGCATCCTAACATAAACCGCAAAAAAGTAACATGGTCCCATTTCTCCTGAAATAGAGGACCTTTCAGAAGAAACTAAAAGGGAGAATAGAAAAGAAAAGGAAACATCCTGGCCAGTATTAAGCACGCCCCACGAAACAAAAGCTAAACCATGATTTTCAGCATCCACGTGCTCACATATCTCAATCCAGCACTAGAATCATAATGTCTACTTGGTTGTCCCCAAGTAGACTGTATGATAAAATAACAAACATAGCATGGTCATTTATTGAGCACTTACTATGCATCTGGACTAAGTGCTTCCTGCAACTTCTCTCTATGACTTCTTTCACATAAGGGCAGTATACATTCACTCATTCATTCAACAAGTATTGACTGCTTGCTGCAGAAAAAGGCAGAACAGTATTTAACATTGGCAAGCACACGGTGTTGGAATGAGACAGCATGAGTTTGAGTGCCGGCCTTGTGAGCTCTTGGTTATATGTCTTTGGACAAGTGATCTTCTAAGCCTTGGAATTGCCTCTTCTGTAAAATACAAATGAGATCACCATAATGAGTAATTCATTAAAGCACTGAACACAATGTCTGATAACTATTCAGTAAGAGTAATAAGCATTAGAGATTGTTATTTCTACCATGCGTACTTTGTGCTAGACACGTGCTGGGTGCCGAATACATTTATCTTGTGAGCAAATTCACCCATCCATTTGTTTATTCATCCATTTAGTTAAGTCCATCAGTCAACAAACCTTTTTTTTTTTTTTTTTAATGCTGTGCTAGACTGTGGGAGCTCACAGGTAAGGGAGAGACAGACAGTAAACAATTAATGGAAACCAGTGGTGATGAGGGCTGCTCGAAGGTGTGTGTATACAACACCCTGGCTGCACAGAAAGAGGGGTCAGGGGCCTTGTGGAGGGGCACAGTAGCCAAAGACTTCATGGAAACATTTAAGAAGCTTCTGGAAGGAAGAGCTGCAGCCAGAGACACAAGGATGGGAAGTGGGGAGGGGAAAAACATTCCAGGCAAAGGAAAAATGATGTCACCACTTAGACTTCTAGGGTAATGGCCATTGCTGGCTAGAGAAGAAAGGCCTTGACTTTTTTATGGATTTGGCAGTCTAACGTAATTTTTTGGGCCCTAGATTTAAATGCACCTACTATATTTCTCAAAAAATCTTTGTTAAGATTTGATAAGAAAGCTGGGCATGGTGACTCATACTTATAATCCCAGCATTTTGGGAGGCTGAGGTGAGAAGATTGCCTGAACTCAGAGGTTCAAGATCAGCCTGGACAACTTAGTGAGACATCATCTCTACAATAAATCAAAATATTAGCCAGGTGTGGTAGCATGCACATGTAGTTCCAGCTACTTGGAAGGCTGAGGCAGAAGGGTCATCTAAGCCCAGCAGGTCAAGGCTGTGGTGACTTTGACTCAAAAAAAAAAATTATGATGAGTTACCTATGCAGTTCTTATGAATCATTTGAGCAAAGTTGTAGGCAAGCAGCATTTTCATTGTAGCAATCATTCAATCATTTGCTGGCATGAAACTGCAAATCTAAAGGCAAAAAGGACATTTGGGTTAAATAACTGTTTTGCAATGGATATCCCAATATGAATTTCCTACTATTTTTCTATTGCTTGGATTTATTAGCTTTAAATGTCAAATGCATAATTCTGCCACGAAAAATGGGCTTTTGGAATGTTAACCAAAAGAGGTATTATCAACATACACTAACTAAGTTGGAGTATACTCTAAACACAAAGGATGCCATCACTGGGGTTTTTATGGGAAGAAAGCTCTGCTGGTGCAGCTACAAAACACAGCCCAAACTTGTCGCATTTTGTGTCATTCACTCCTACTCTAGAAGAGCCCTTTTCTAATGCTTCTGCACACTCTCAGTGGCCAGCATGTCTCCTGGAAAGTAAATTTTAGCCCTTAAATCTAGATTCTTGCAACACAGCATGATAAGGAAAAAAAACTACTATACACAATAGTGATTGTCTCTGAAAGCTGGGATTGAGGGTAATTTTTTTTTAATATGTTTCTGTATTTTCCAAATTTTCTGTAATGAATGTGATTTACTTCTTAACATTTTCCCCCCAAAACTGCATAATATCAAATGTCATGAGAACAAGGGCAAATACTCTATCACTTGGGCTTTACATATAGCCTTCTCTCATTTCCCGTAAGTACATTTCGTTTTCTTTCCCAAAACTGTGACAGAGACATTGGCCCTAGTTGCTTGTTTAGGTGCCTTGAAGAAAATCACTTTTGTTACTGTTGTAAAATTCATCTGTTAACTTTCATTCCTGTGCATTTTCTTTTTCTAATTATACCTTGTTTTGAAGTTTACGATTTAACTAATTTTATTTTAGTATGTGATTTTAAATCAAATTATTATCACAGCTGATAAAACAATAGGAATATAATGGCTGGACTTTGATCCATTTCTTAGAAAATCTTCACTAGAATCCTTATAATAGGAGAAAGAGACTTGGAGGTAATACACTAACATTTCTCCAAAGAACTTATAGCAAACCACATGGAGCCAGTAACAACAACATTTTAATCATTTGTAAATACCAATAGCTAATATCATATTTTGATAATCAAATCAGGATTAACATAATCTTACAGACTGCTTTTTTTTCCTCAAGAAATTAAATTATAGGGGGGAAAAAAGTCATCTCCCGGTCATACTCTTACACAGCAAGAAACATTTTAATTGTAAATGTGCCTTTTAGAACCTTTAAATTTCAAAAAGATGAGGAGGAGGACACATTCTGTGTACTTACTAATCTATAAATAGAGTACCAGGCCAAGAATCAATTCTGAAATGCGGCATCAATTGCACAGGCCTCCACTTAGTTTTAGTTGAATAAAAGCCCTACTAGATACGCAAATAACATCAAACTTGCAGGATTAAAGAGAGGCCCCTCATACTCTAAATCATGATTGTCAATCATCACCCAGGATTAAGGGATATATTTTTAAAACCTAAAAGCAAGCGCTTCCTTTTAACTTCTGCCTACTGCGCATTTTGGATTATCGCCCAGAAATAGCATTACTTGAAACAAGACTGCCTCCCTCCTACCATCTATGAGAAGTGCATTGTTACCATCTGCTGTTGTCTATTTGGAATAAAACTCAGCAAGGCATGCAGCTTAATGTTCAGAGCCCTTCAGCAGACTATGCTTGTGTTTAGAACGCAGCTTCACATTTAAATGTAGCTGATTTTCGGTTTAGTCAGTGTTCTCTCAACGTTGCTATCCTCCCCACCAGAAAGAAGAAATTAGTCTAAGAACTAAGACGACCATAACATATTTACGTTGTAAAGTGGAAACTTCCTTTAAACCCTGCAGTGACCAGTGAAGCTTTACTTGTAAACTCTCCAGGTTTATTCAGGTGAATAATTTCCCCATTTTGCATTTTCTCATTAGCATTACCCTCTCCAGGCATCCATATTACTTTCACTATTAGAAAATATTCTTTTTAAAAGGCATGTGTTCTTAGTGAATAAAACCCAAAGATGTCATCATCAATGGGCCTTTAAATATTTTATATTCTATATGTAACAGGAAACTTTTTTAGGACTTACAATAGGCCTAACAACAAACAGATTGTGTAAATTTGTACAAAAAAGGGTTAGTCTGTGTAAACAATAATCTCAAAAGTATCCACAAGAAATCGGTAACAGGGGTAGAAGACTTCTTCCTCTAGGGGTAGAAGACTAGAAAGGAGAAAGACATTTACTTGTCCATATTACTTTGTGCTTTTTATTTTTAATACGTAAATGTATTCATATTTTTTAATGCATTACACTTTTTTAAGTTAAAACCAATAATGTGGTTATTTAAAAGTGTGAAAAGAAAAATATATATATAGTGGTTCTTTTAAAAAAAATCCCATTCCGGGACTAATCTTATCAAGAAATAACCTTTTAATAAGATTATTAAAACAAAGTATTAATTTATGAAAAGTTCAGCATTCTATTAAAATGCTAACAAAACACTGAATTACAACCCAACAGGTTGCTTCATTGAATTCATTCATCCACTCCTGGCAAAGACATTCCAAATTTGAACTTAATTAATATTCCTTCTTCTGGTTTCCATAGTTTCTTTTTAAGCATGAGTACCAGCAGAAACTGGCACTAACTTTACCCATATTCTCAATAATAACCCCCTTTGGCTGTCAATATGTATGAAAAGGAATTTTTTTTTCCATACCCAGAAGAGTCGCCATTTTTATGTCTTTTGTTTAAAAATATGCTGGTAACATTTCTTTTTTCCTCTTTGTTATTCCGAATATGCAGTTTGACATACTTAATTCTTTCCCAGTCTGAGGTTCACTCAATGCTCAGCTGAAAAATGAATACTTAAGAGTAGTATTGCCATTCTGGGATCCAAACAGCCTCCCATTTCACCTTCCCGTAACCTCAAAACTGCGGTGGTCTACCAAACTGGGGTCTGACAATTGAGTGTTCTGGCAGGAACCAGTATAATGGCTTGTAGGTTAGCAGGGTACAGAAGATTTCTTTGTTTCTATTCTAACATCTGAATGATGATTTTGGCCGCTGTGAACAAAGGAATGAATTGGTAAGAAACAATATCTATATGAATAAATGGCAGGTGGGTCCGTAAAAGTCGGTTTAGGCACAACTAATTCATGATATTCCACACATTTTCTCTAAGGCTAGGTATTTTCTTCTAGCCCAGAGTGGATAGAGTCATAGTCTCAGACCTAGTCTTGTACCAACTCCTCTCTCTGCCTTACCTCCTCTTATTTTCATGCTTGTCCTTGCTGGGCTGATTGCTTCCGTGAGTCGCAACGTCTCTAGCAGGATGGGGTGGGCTGCAGCAGCAACCCAAACATTTCTGTATCTACTTCACTGTAGTCTGGAATCTCCGCATCTTTCTGCCACAATGCTGTTGCTCTTATTTTTCGTCTACCTTCTCCATCTCTGTTCTATGCATTTGCACATTCCATACTATTGAAGGAAAATATTACTGCCGACTAAATGTGTCTGTTGTGGTTTCCAATAAAGCTTACAGTCTTGATCTGGCATGAGTTCCATTTCCTGTGGTTTGCACAGATCAGACCTGGACCACACATTGTAGCAGCCCCTGTGGTCCCTACTTGTGCTGCTCTTTGCGTTCACTCCTCATTGGCCATCAGTGTCAACGGTACATATGTAGATGCCCCCTAAGAGGCCATGAGGTCAATGACCTCTCTGGTTACTACTCTTTGGTCTTGCTGACAACCATGGCTATGACAACAAGTTATTACACAGGGCAGTCTGTTCTCATGGCCAGTACTGGCCTTGTCTCGTCCTCTGCTACTCTGTGAAATTCGCTGATCCTTCTGTTTTCCCATGAAAGGTTTTCGGTGAGCAAAATAAACTTACAAGCAAAGGTCAGTTGGGAAGACAACAAGCCAGGAAACAACAGACTATTTTGTTTCTAGTTGTATAGTTGTCTAAAACTTTCTTCCTTCTTCTATGATTTTTAAGCCAAAGAACAAAAATGCCAGTTAGTATGAAAAAGATGTGACGCATTGAAACAACGTTTTCTTAGAAAAGTCCTAAGAATAAATCCAAATAGAATTTAAGTTCAAATAAATGTTTTAAAAAGTGCTGAACTTAAATTAAAAATGTCTATATAATATGAAGGACATAAAACCAGATGGAAAGGTATTTCATCTTCTAATAGGATGGAAAGAACTTAATTTTATATAAGAATGTCAATTCTCTCCAAATTAATATATTGATACAATGTAGTTTTAATTAGAATTTCAACATACATAGCAGACATGCATGTCTCCTCTGCTTACATACATGCTCTCTTGTCCCATTAGACTTCACTTTTGCAAAACACAGTTTCAAAGATAAAATTATCAAGAAGTCTAGACCCTTCTAAGAATGACCCCTGAACACCTATACAGGTCACATGCATGTGAAACTTACCCTGCAATCCTGGCCATTATATTTATTTTTATTTTTAATTTTTTAAAAGTTTTATATATGTAGGAGGCACAAGTGCAAATTTCTTGCATGCATGTGTTGTGTAGTGATGAAGTCTGGGCTCTTAGTGTACTTATCACCCAAATAGTGAGTACTGTACCTGATGGGTAATTTTTCAACCCTCACCCCTATCCACCCCTCTACCTTTTGTGGTCTCCAGTGTCTATTAGCTCATTCTCTATGTCCATGTGTATCCATTGTTTAGCTACCTCTGATAAGTGAGAACATGTGGTATTTGACTTTCTGAGTTATTTCACTTAAGATAATGGCCTACAGTTCCACACATGTTGTTGCAAAAGGCATGATTTCATTCTTTTTTTTGGCTGAGTAGTATTCCATGGTGTGTGTGTGTGTGTGTGTGTATCTCACGTTTTCTTTATTCAATCCTCCATTGATGGATGCTTAGGTTGATTCCATATCTTAGCTACTGGGAATAGTACTGTGACAAATACACAAGTGCAGGCATCCTTTTTGTTTTGTTTTGTTTTGTTTTGAGGTGGAGTCTCACTCCGTTGCCCAGGCTGGAGTGCAGTGGCACACTCACAGCCACTGCAGCCTCCACCTGCTGGGCTCAGGTGATCCTTCTGCCTCAGCCTTCCAAGTAGCTGGAACTACAGGCATGCAGCACCATGCCCAGCTAATTTTTCTTGATTTATTGTAGAGAAGAGGTCTCATCAAGTTGTTCATGCTGACCTCGAACCCATGGGCTCAGGCAATCCTCTCACCTCGGACTCCCAAAGTGCAGGGATTATAGGCGTGAGCCACCGCACCCAGACTGCAGGTATCTTTCTGGTTTAATGATTAATGTCCCTTTGGGTAGATACCCAGTAGTGGGATTGCTAGATCAAATGGTACTTAACATTTTAGTTCTTTGTGAAATCTCTATACTGTTTTCCATAAAGGTTGTACTAATTTACATTCCCATCAACAGTGCATAAGTGTTACCTTTTCTCTGCATCCTCACCAACATATTGTTTTTTGAATTTTTAAATAATAGCCGTTATGACTAGTGTAAGGTGGTATCTCATTGTGGTTTTAATTTGCATCTCTCTGATGATTAGTTATGCTGAGCATTTTTTTTATGTTTGTTGGCTGCTTGCATGTCTTTTGAAAAATGTCTGTTCATGTCCTTTGCCCATTTTTAAATAGCATCTGGCCACCATATTTAAAACTGAAACTCTTGCCTGCCAACTCTTTTTTCCCCCTATATCCAGATCTATTTTTTCCTCCTTTGTACTTATCACTTTCTAATGTATTATGCAATTTATTTACTAATTGTGTTGTCTGGTTTCAACCGCTAGAATGTAAGCTCAACAGTGTCTGGGGCTTTGTTCACTGATGCACCCCACATGTCTAGAACAATGCCTAGCACATAATAGGTGTTCAAGAAATATTTACTGACTCTCATGAATGATAAGATAAACCCTTGCTGATTAGAACCCCTTCTAGGCTAATAAAACCCTATGAGATAGAGTTGTGCAGTGATACTTCACTGGAAATATGCTGCATTGACTTCTGAAGATATTGAGAAGTGCTCCACACATACACTTGCGTTGCTGCTCAAATTTTGCTGGTTTGTTAGTTTATTGGGTAAAAGTAACCTTAAACTTTGTCCAAGTTGTCTTTATTGCTCATTTTAAAACCTGGGTCAGGCTTTGGGGTCTGCCAAACCAATAAAGCAAACTCTGGACCAGGCTCTGGGACTGGCCTAGTCCAACATTCAGGAACCATTATTACCAACTGGCCTATGAACTCTTATCGACTAGCTCACAATATCAAAGGAAAGGTTCACTCCTGAAACTTTGCAGCCTGGTTCAAGTATTTCTAATCTCTCTGTTCATGCTAGGAAGGACCACATCAGTTTTTTTTTGAGTTGGAGTTTCACTCTGTTTCCCAGGTTGGAATGCAGTGGCACACTCATGCCACCACAGCCTTGACCTGCTGAGTTCAGGTGATCCTTCCACCTCAGCCTTCCAAGTAGCTGGAACTACAGGTGCATGCCACCATGTCCAGCTAATTTTTTTTTGTTGATTTATTGTAGCGATGAGGTCTCACCAAGTTGCCCAGGCTGGTTTTGAACCCGCAGGCTCAGGCAATCCTCTTGCCTCAGCCTCCCAAACTGCTGGGATTACAGGCTTGAGCCACCATGCCCAGCCTCATATCGGTCTTGAACTTGCTGCATATTTATGTGTGAAAAGTATGGATTTTTCAAGGGTAAGAAGTTTTGTAAGCTATGCCAATCAAAATTTGTGGCATGACTATTATCAGGGTTCAGCGCTGAGTAACAGGATTATTGGGATCTTTCACTTTTTACATTTTCTAGTTTGTTTTACAAAGAGATCTCCTTTTGGGGGTTGGCTGGATAGTTTAGGCTTCTAATAGTAGATAAATTTATTGTATTTTGAGAAGTTCCGTTTGGTTGGGACAATTATCCAGGATGGGCTCTTTTATTATACAAACTGAACTTGCTAATTCATCATTTGATCTTGGAGCAACCTGTGAAGTCATCAAAACTCCAAATCCAAATATTATCACCTGATCAATTGACTTTGCAAATGTAGCAAAGTATTTAATAGAACAGGTGCCAACGTCTGACTCCCCACGTTTAATTCTGCTTCTACCTTCCTCTACCTGCATGAATTTGTACTGGGTTTCTCCATGTCATAACTTATAATAATATGTGTCTACCTTATATAGTTTTTGTGTAGGTTGAATATACAATCATTAAAATAGCATCTGGCACAGAGCAACAGTGTTAGCTATCATCTTTAGAAATTCTGTTTAGTACTTTGATGTGGGGTTGGCTTGTTGAGCTCTTGAAGCATTAAAGAAATGCTTTACTATGTGTAGATTTCTCTCAGTGCTCCTATGTGGTGATATTAACATGGACCAACTTGGGATATGAGAAATCCACTCTACTGTGACTGACCTTCTGGTCCCACTTTCAATCATTTTAAGGCAGAAAAATGAATGGGTCTTGAAATCAGGAGTGATGGGGCAGTGAAGAGAGAGCCTCTTTGAGTCTGGATTTGGAGCATGAAAGTTCTTGAAGAGTTTTGTCGATGGGCGTTAAATTGGCCTCAACATCTGGAGCCTGATAGAAACTCCACAGGGTCCCTGATATTGAATTTGGGACTGGTGAACCTGAGAAAAATCACTGCCAATGGCAGAGTAAATCACTTTTAGGGCTGCACTTTGGTTATCCCCCAAGCATGGAGTCAAGCTTTATTAACAACTATGACCTTAGGTTTGGAAGAAATTCAAGGTGTTGAATTGGAGTTGTTAGAATTTTAATATTTTTTTTAAAATTGACCTTTTATAGCCCAAGCCAGCAAACTTGGGCTATAAAAGTACACTATATTATATATTTATAGTTATACCACATTGTATTCCTATAATGTTTGAAATACTTATAGCATTATAATGAAGTGACAAATGAGAATGGGAAAATATTATTAACATTAAAATGTTATATGTACACCTGTTTTAATCCATCTACATAGGAATTACTACAATAGTTGTTATTCTTTGCAGTCAAATGATGTTAATAATTCAACAAACAGTGCAAGCCAGGAATTATATTGTATCCAGAAAGTTCCAGAAAATGTGATTCTGCAGTAATTTTGACAGCATCATTAATGACAATGAGTAAAAACTGAAATAGTTGTGTTTCAATAATTTTCTTTTAAATAAACTTTATAGAATATAACTTAAAATCAGAAGTGTACAAATTGTAAACATACTCTCAATAAATTATTACAAAGTGAACACACTCATGTATCTGTGCTCAGCTCAAGAAACAAAATATTCTAGAAGCTACGCTCTTGCCCTCTTTGCCTTTCTCTCCTTCTATTCAAAGGGAAGAGTGGAATTGCTGAGTATGCATATACAGTAGATAAAAACATAGTTACCTAAATAGCAACACATGTATCTATTCCCACCAGAAATGTATAGGAGTCCCATTTGCTGCATATTTGCCAACATATGGAATTGACAAGGCTCCTTAATTTTTTCCATTCTGTAGGATGTGCAATGGTATCTTATTGTGGCTTACTTTGCAATTCTTAGATAACCACTGAGGTTGAGCACCTGTTCATATGGCTGTTGGGCATTAGATGTCCTCTTTTGTGGATCATGTTTCAAATTTTTTACCCATTTCTCTACTGGATTGTCTTTTTTTTTTTTTTTTTTTTGAGTTGGGTCTCACTCTGTAACCCAGCTGGAGTGCAGTGGCATGATCATGGCTTACCCCAGTCTTGGCCTCCTGGGCTCGGCGATCCTCCCTCTTCAGTCTCTCAAGTAACTGGGACTACAGGTGTGCCACCATGCCTGGCTAATTTTTTGATTTTGTTGTAGAGACAAGATCTTATTATGTTGTCCAAGCTGGTCTGAACTCCTGGACCCAAACAATTCTCTTGCCTCAGCCTCTCAAAGTGTTGGGATTACAGACATGAGCCACCACTCTAGGCCTTCATTTGTCTTTTTCAGAATGATTTGTAGATGTTCTTCATAGAGATATTTTGGATGTGAATCTTTTGTCAATCATTAATATTGCAACTTTTTTTTTCTATTTGCCCTTTCAATTTTTAAATTTAACACCTATCAACAAAACTTTTCAAGAATCTTCATGCCTTTTTTTTTTTTTGAGTTGGAGTCTCACTCTGTTGCCCAGGCTGGAGTGCAGTGGCACATTCACAGTTACTGCAGCCTTGATCTGCTGGGCTCAGGCGATCCTTTCACCTCAGCCTTCCAAGTAGCTGGAACTACAGGCACACACCACCACGTCTGGCTAAATTTTTGATTTACTGTAGAGACGAGGTCTCGCGAAGTTGCCCAAGATAGTCTCGAACCTGTGTGCTCAGGCAATCTTCTCACCTCGGCCTTCCAAAGTGCTGGAATTATAGGCGTGAGCCACTGCACCTGGCTGAATCTTCGTACTTCTAAATCCAGTTCCCCAACCTCTTATTCCCAAAGATTCAGAGGCTCTTTCTGCTCCTACACCCTCACTCCTAATTCCAAAGTCCATTCATTTTTCTGCTTTAGCGTGATTGAGAGTGGGAAGATTCCCCCCCGCCATCAGATGGAAGCTTCTGTTCAACCCACAGGGTGATGATTCCCACAGCCCAGAATTGATTTCTCAAAGTTCAAGTTAGTCTACAAATTGTTCTAAACAGAAGTTTCTAATTTTAATGTAATCCAATCTAGGTTTTTGTTGTTGTTGATACCCATAAAAATATCTTTGTCTACACCATGAAGATATTAGAAGCTGCATAGTTTTTTCTTTTTCATATTTGAGTACATATATTATTTACCTAGGATTTTTTTGTATAGTATTAAGCAGGGGTCCAAGATTCACATACATATATATAAAGAGTTTTTTTTTTTAAAAAAAAACTGCCTTTCACCCACTACTCTGCAGTGCCAATTTTGTCATAAATCAAGTATCTGTGTTTGAGTCTATTTTTGGCTCTGTTGTTCTAATTGTCATTGGCCCCCATCAAACTGTCATAATTACTGTAATAAATTATGGTATCTAGTGGTGAACGTTCTCTAACTTTATCTTTCTTCTTCAATAATATCTTGGTCATTATAGGGCTTTTGCATTTCCATATGAATTTCAGAATCAGCTTGACCACAACAGACTTGCTGACTTTATTTATTTTTATTTTATTTTTGAGTTAAAGAGTCTCACTTTGTCTTGGAGTGCAGTGGCATGCTCCCAGCTACTGCAGCCTCGATATGCTGGGCTCAGGCGATCTCCCCGCCTCAGCCTTCCAAGTAGCTGGGACTACAGGTGCGCACTACCATGCCCACCTAATTTTTTATTTATTGTAGAGACGAGGTCTTGCCAAGTTGCCTGGGTGGGCCTGGAACCTGAGGGCTCAGACAATTCACTCACCTCAGCCTCCCAAAGTGCTGGGATTACAGACTGAGTCACCGAGCCCAGCCACTGACTTTGATATAGATCACTTTGTGAACAATAAAATACTGCAATATTGAGTGTTCTGACTCATTAATATGGCCTTCCACTCCCTTTAATTTCATTCCCTTTTCACCCAGTAATGCTTTATAATTTTATACATAGATGTCTTACATCTTTTATACACTTCATTATTAGATATTTGATGTTTTTGATGCATTAGCAATTGACATTAAAAAAAATTTTATTTTGAAATTGCTTATTGCTGGTGTAAAGAAATAGTTAATTTCTTGTACATAGATTTTTGTATCCAACAACCTTGCTTAATACATTATGACAGTTTATCTTATTTGGACTTTCTATATACACAATCATATCCCAAATAATGGGTTTTATTTCTTGCTTGCTGTCTCACTACGCTGGTAAGGATCTCCAGTACAATGTTTAACAGAAATGGTAGAAAATCTCTTTGCTTCATGACTGATTTCAGAAAGCAAGCTTTCAATATTTCACTGTTATCGTAATATTTGCTATATATATGCTTTATATACTATGGCAAATTAAGGAAATTCCTTCTGAGTCCTAATTTGCTAAGGGGTTTTTTTTTTTTTAAATCAACAGGTATTGAATTTAACTGTGCTTTCCTGCTTCTATTGTGACTCTTCCTTAAATCTGTAAATATGGTAAATTTCATTGACTTTCAAGTATTTACTCAGCCTTCCTTTTCTGAAATAAATCTGATCGATTGTGATGCATTTTCCTTTTATATAGGACTGGGTTTGGGTTGCTAATATTTTGTTCAGGATATCTGCATCTATGTTCATGAAAGTGATTGTCCTGCAGTCCTCCTTTCCTACCTGTAAGGCTTTTTTTTGCATCAGGTTTATATTGGCCTCATAAAATGCATGTTATCTGAAAGTTTGTATAAAATTGATAGTTTTTTCCCTTGGTGTTTAAATTGAAGCTTTTAAAAAACTTCCTGAAATGGATTTATTTTTTATTTATTTATTTGAGACAGGGTCTTGCTCCATAGCCCAGGCTGAAGTGCTCATCTTCCCAAGTAGCTAGGACAACAGGTGCACACCACCACATCCAGCTACTTTTTTATAGAGAGGAGGTTTTACTATGTTGCCCAGGTTGGTCTCAAACTCCTGACTTCAAATGATTCTCCCGCCTCTGCTTCCCAAAGCGATAGGATTACAGTTGTGAGCCACTGTGCCCAGACCAAAATGGGAATTTAAATAATTTTCAGCTTTTTTCCTCTTAATACAAGTATTTAAGGCTTTAAATTTTTCTCTATACATTGCTTAGCTGTATCTCACAAGTGTTGGTAAGTTTTACTTTTATAATTTAGTTCAAATATTTTCTAATTTCCATTGTAATTTTTTTTGACTCCTGGATTATTTAGAATTGCAGTTTAATTTCCAAATGTACAGAAGATTTTTAGTAAACTTTTTCTACCTTAATTCCATTGTACTCACTGGACATACTCTAATTTCAAGTTTTTGAAAACTGTTAGGACATTATGGTTTAGTACATAGTCAATTTTGTAAGTTTCCACCTACACTTGAAATGAATGTGTATTTTCTGGTTATGTGTAGCATTCATTTAGTTTTATATAATCTCCTTCATAGAAAAATTAAAAAATTAGTATCTTCTATTTTTTTTTTTTTTTTAGTTGGGGTCTCACTCTGTCTTCCAGGCTGGAAGGCAGTGGCAAGCTCTCGGCCACCGCAGCATTGACCTGCTGGGCTCAGGTGATCTTCCGCCTCAGCCTTCCAAGTAGCTGGAACTACAGGCATGCACCACCATGCCCAGCTAATTTTTTTTTTTTTTTTTAATTATTGTAGCGATGAGGCCTCATCAAGTTGCCCAGGATGGTTTCGAACCTGCGGGCTCAAGCAATCCTCTCACCTTGGCCTCCCAAAGTGCTGGGATTATATGCGTGAGCCCCCGTGCCCGGTCAGTAACTTCTATCTTAAAGATAGTTCTCTTCACTAATGAACGTGAAATATGCGTTAAAATTAAAATACCTGCTAATTTCAGAGTTTTAATAAAGTTTGCATCTGTAATTTTCTTAGCTATCAAAATATTCAATATTCTGTAAATGCTTTAGGTCAAATCTGTTAGTAATCAAACTGAAAATTATTTCATTTCACTGTGTTAATGTAACTTTTAAAGCAGAATAGAAAGCATCTGCAATATAAGGATGGCAATCTGGTTTTTTCTTTACCAGATTCAGAAATAAAATTATCTCCAGAGGAATCTGCTAATCTTTTGGTTAACTAGTAGCCTGCTTTAAATAAACTGATTATGTCAAACCTCCAAATGATCAAAAAATGTACTTTCAAAACACCCGTCTGAAAATCCTTCAAATGAAAGAAAATTAGTTTGTGGCATATCCATAATTTGTAATTACAGTTTCTACATACTACTGCTGAGTCATTTTTTTTTGAGTTGGAGTCTCACTCTGTCGCCCAGACTGGAGTGCTGTGGCCGCTCCCGGCCACCGCAGCCTCGACCTGCTGGGCTCCGGCGATCCTTCTGCCTCAGCCTTCCAAGTAGCTGGAACTACAGGCGTGCGCTACCACGCCCGGCTAATTTTTTGATTTATTGTAGAGATGAGGTCTTGCT
>CAUYQG010091105.1:0-43418 GCA_963574415.1 Tarsius wallacei | reverse complement strand
GGATTACAGGCTGAGCCACCGAGCCCGGCTTCCACCATTTTTCAAGTGTAACTAGGTGTTTGGGTCCATGTCACATACAGTCTCGAGAGGGGGTTCATTCTCCTGTTTCTATCTGGGCACCTGACGTGTTTACACAGCTCCCATGGGTCTGTGCTCTTCAAGACTAAATGATTTCCAGATAAAGTAGGGGTGAGAAGGAGCATTAATTCCTTTTATGCTGCTAGGAGGGCATGATTTAATAGTGTGTTCTAGCAGGGCTCGGTGGCTCAGGCTGTAATCCCAGTCCTTTGGGAGGCCGAGGCAAGTGGATTGCCTGAGCCTGTGGGTTCAAGACCAGCCCAGGCAACTTAGTGAAAACTCATCTCAACAATAAATAAAAAATTAGCCAGGCGTGGTAGCGCATGCCTGTAGTTCCAGCTATTTGGAAGGCTGAGGCGGGAGGATCGCCTGAGCCCAGCAGGTTGATGCTGGGGTGGCCGTGAGTGTGCCACTGCACTCCAGCCTGGGCGACGGAGTGAGACTCCAACTCAAAAAAAAAAAAAAAAGATTTTTTTGAAATTATGGGTAAGATAACATACACATGGCTAAAAAAAGATTCAGTGAAGATAATGTCTTTGGTTCAAAGACATTATTATGGTGACATTGTGCCCAAGTGGTTTTGGGCAGGAAATGTGAGGAAAAATGTAAAGTGGTGTACCAATTTGCTATATGGTTACCTAAGAACAAAAGCTACATATACCCTATAACTGCCTCAGTTGTCAGGACTGCAAAGCAGGACCGTGGCACTTTTTCTAAGATAAGTCAAAGAAGTCAACACATAAATATATGGAGTGGTGTCATTTGATTTGATAGTAGTAGTTTTTCAGAAATAATTTGAGCCCTTAAAGGGAAAGCAACATAAGTTTATTGGAAACGATGTTTAATTTCTGAATATTATTATTCTTTTGACACTAAAACAAAATTTCATGGTCTTCCAATAAGTGACTAATGATGGGATATGTAAGGAATAAATATTGCAGTTTATATTTTGAAATCATCCCAAATCACCTGAATTTATCAGTTACATTTAATGAGTTCCAGTAAATCGTTTTGAGCATGTTACCCTGGAAATGATAATAGCACCTTCCTTCAGATGCTCCCAAATTACCTTATTAACGAGCTTTACTATCTCCAAAACCATGATCCAGAAAAGAAGTACTTTAGCTAGTATCACAATTTAAAATTACTAACTCCAAGTGAAGTGCTCTAATATTCATTTTGTTTTTAAGTGAGAAAGCAGGATTTATTGAGGACAGAAAAGCTCCCACAGTGGGAGGGGACCCAAAGGGGCTGCCCCTAATTTTCATTTTTACTGTGAATGAAATAATCTAGGGACTTGTCTTGTTAGCAAGTGTGCTGCTAGCAAATTCATGTAAAGACCTGGAAATAATTTTTTCAAGTGCATTGAGTTTATTTATTATTCTATAAATTCTATCTACCAGAAAAAAATTTGAATTTAAGAATGCTTCTACAATTTGTTTAAAGAAAAAAATTTAGGTGAGATTTTAAGGTGTTGAAAACAAGGGATGATGATTATTTATTCATCAATTTACGTTTGGAGACACCACAGGATTGTTGTCTTTGATTGCATAATGAAATAAATTCTTAATATGTTACATCATGTGGTGGCTGGTTCATGCATCTGTGATTGAGTGCAGAGAAGCAAACACATCTGGTTGGTCATATGCCTGAAATGACATTAGAACATGAAGTCAGATGCTTTAATTACCTCCTTATGGTAACATCTGGCTGCTGGGATGACTGGAAGGTGACACATCTGGGGTTTTAGAATGAATAAATTTGAACCTTAAAATTATTAATTTTGCTGGACTCGGTGGCTCAGCCTGTAATCCCGCGCCTTGGGAGGCTGAAGTGAGTGGACTGCCTGAGCCCGTGGGTTCGAGACCCGCCTGGGCAACTTGGCGAGACCTCATCTCTACAATAAAGCAAAAATTAGCCGGGTGTGGTTGCGCACGCCTGTAGTTCCAGCTACTTGGAAGGCTGAGGCGGAAGAATCGCCGTAGCCCAGTGGGTCGAGGCTGTGGTGGCCGGGAGCGGCCACTGCACTCCAGTCTAGGCAACGGAGTGAGACTCCAACTCAAAAAAAAAAAAAAAAATTATTAATTTTAAAAATTAAGAATCAGAGTTTTAATTAAATTTAATAAAAATTTAAAAATTACTAATCTTACAAATTAAAATTTGCCAAATGTAAATCTAGTATCTCTCGAAGACCTACAGTTAGTCTACACTGAGAAGTAGATGGATACAATAACAATCTAAGATTCTGTAAATCGCACCAAGTTCAAAGCCGGCAGAATCTGTTGATAATATTACTTTTTGACATCCCTTAAAATATTCATATAGGATCTACTATTCTTCCAGGGACTGATCCCCAAAAATGTTGGAATCTGGTTATAAATGTGAGTTTGTGCTGCTGGGGCTTTCCTGCCTGAAGCCGACACCCAACACAGGTGAAGCCAAAAGTCAGGTCTTCTAGAACGCTAAGCTTTTACGCCAACAGATGGAATTGTGTGGCCCCACAGAGTAACTTCACATAATGGTAGCTGGCCAAGGCGAGGGCATCAGCATGAGTAGCTGGGTGATACAGTCACGAAGAGCCCTTCCCTGGGATCCTTGGAAACCACCCGGCCAAACTCTCAAATTACAGATTGGGAAGTGAGGCTCAAGATGACAGGTCAGTGGTGTCTCCTGGCCCAAGCTAGCACTTTGTCGCCAACCAGGCAGCCTCCCTGTCAGAGCGCTACACAACACGCCGTACCAATTCAGGACAATTTACTCTGCCTGTGTGAGCCAGTGAGCAATTATTCTGTGACTCTAACTAATGGGTAAAAAATCACTTAGAACATTTCAGATCCCAAACTTAGTTTCTGCAAATTAATGTCTGCTTAGCTTTTACAAAAGGAAAATGAAAAAAATGTTTCATTGTATACTTTCCATTGTCTTTGTAAACCTGCTTAAATGAAGATTTCATTGATAAGGATTCGAAGCTTTAATCCTAATATTAAATATATATTTTTTCCCCAGTTCCATCACATCAGTTGACCACATGCATATGTCCATAGAAATTCCGGACTGCAAGGGAGCTGGTTTAGTAAAAAAGAACAAAAAAAGCAGCCTTCCCTTTGTTACACATCTTCACTTGGAAAATGTATTGTACTTGTTGGAGAGAGGAAGTATGGCATGGCGGAGTGTCTGTTGGCTTTAAAATAGAACAGATCTGAGTTTAAATTTAGCCTTACCTTTTATTAGCTTTATGACCTTGGGCCATTTAACCACATAGGGGCCCCATTTCCTAATCTGTAAAATTACTAATTATTTCCTTAAAGAGGGCCACTGAAATTTAATCACGAGCCTAAATCACCTGTCACACAGGCTGGGCCTTAATAGGGATTTAACAAATAGAAAATATGATTCTTGCCAGGTGCGGTGGCTCTCGCCTGTAATCCCAGCACTTATAGGCAGAGGCGAGAGGACTGCCTAAGCTCAAGAGTTCAAGACCAGACTGAGCAACATAGCAAGACCTCGTCTCTACAATAAATAAAAAAATCAGCCCTATGCCTATGGTTCCAGCTACTTGGAAGGCTGAGGTGGAAGGATCCCCCGAGTCTAGCTGGCTGAGATTTTGGTGGCCATGAGCATGCCACTGCACACTCATGAGTGTGCCTGGGTGAAAGAGTGAGACTCCGACTCCAAAAATAAAAAGTATGATTCCCAACTAAAGTAACCATAAGACATGTAACCCCAGATTTCAAAAAGTATACTATTTTAGCCTTTCAAGTTATTCAGATGGATTGGGAATATCTCCTTAAAGATATGTATCGCTCTCTCCCCAGGAATATCATTAACTCAGATTATGGGATGGTGGAACTAGCACGGGAACACAGACATAGAGCCCCGGGCTTCACGCCAGGTCCCAAAGAGCAGCGTGGTCTCTTGGAGTCTGTTTCCCCATTTGAAAAACATGGCAAGACCAAAAATAACTGCGCTTGCTCCCGTAAGGGCTGACTAAAGGAAGCCGTCTACAAGCAGTAAAGCCCTCTGCCACCTCAGGGGTTTCGTGGCCTGCAGCTCCCAGCTTTCGGTGCCTGGATGGATCTAATCCTTTCATCTTTGCTACTGATGTCACCTCAGGGACACACTTGCAGCTGTGTGTAAGATGCTATTTAGATTTTCTTCTAATTTAAAGTTCTGCTGCTAATGCTCTGTGAAGCTGACTGATCTGAAGTGACTCAAAAGTCTGAAGTTGAAGGTGTCTTGACAACGTTGCTATCTTAGCTCGAAGGTCGGCACATAAGGGAGAAGAAACACCCAAGCTATCAGAGCTCCTGTTTATGACGCCGTTACACCAACACAGACCCACAACCTCCAAGACTGAGGAAACATGAGGAAAGGCAACAAGGGAAAACAATACGTTTATTAAGAGGCATGAAAATGCATTAACTCATTTACAAATAAATGTCGTATAATTTACCCAGTGAAAAAATAGCTAAAAATCCATGAGTAAACTGGATTTTATATTTGAAACGATTACATATTTGACCTCCAATAATTTCCCCCTCTGTCATGATCTACTGGTGGCAGCAATTTTGCAATGACTACAGAAAAAGCTGTTACCAATAATCATCACCTAGGGGAAATTTTTTCAAGAATGCGCTTTAAAAATGAACCAGTGCAAACAAATTCAGATTATGAGGGATAGGATAAGACCTGGAGCTTATCTTCAGAAAAGTAAAAAATTAAAATCCCAAACATTTATTCATTAAGAAATGAAAAAGCAAACTAGTTTGATCAGTGAAAAATATCATATGGATATTATAAAACATTCTTAACCAGTGATTGCAATAGTTACATTTATAAATGTTCATTCAAGTACTAGTGTTCAATAAACATTCAAATCCTCATTAAAAGTAACGCTAGATTGTAGACACGCCTGGACAATGCTTCTTTTGATTTGACAACAATCATGTCAACAGGAGGCAAGTGACCCTTGAAATACTGCTGTTGGCTTTGTTCTGTTTTGTCTGTAAATGATTTTTTCACAGTCTATATTTTTTACCTCCAAGGGCCCAAGGAACATCTCACAACAGCTAATTAAGTCACTTCTATAAAATAATTCACAATATTACAGAAACAGACGTTCTAAAACACAAGTTTAGTTCAAAAAAATAATAGGGCAGAATTGGTTTTCTTCGGCAAGAAACTGTTAAATTCCTTACCAAATGTTGGTTTGCTATGGCAAAGATACTATCAGAACACTTTTTTGGTACTCACCAAAGAGCTATTTAATAAGCTGAAAAGATTTCATAAACAATGCTGCCATAACAGCAATGCAGAACTTATGTCAATGTCGTGCTGAAATCAACACCATTTGCTTGATTAATATTGTTAATGAGTCTTCCTTCCAAAAGCTCCCTCCTGATTTTGGCCTGAGTCTCAGGCTTTAATAGAAGTTCCTTTATCTCTTTCACTTTGGACTTCAGACCCATCCTTTCTCGATGCAAAGCTTCATTAATTAAGTCTTGAATTCCAATAGGTTTCTTGCCTAAGGAAAAAAAAATTATATAATACATTTAACTACAGATGCCAATGAAAAACATTAAATATGGCACACTGACTTATCAAAATAGGGTTTAAAAAAAACTTTAAAATGTTGCCCACATTTTATAGAAAAGGTAGCAGTTCACCAAAAATATATCATTTACAATGAAACATAATTTACTATAAATAAAGATCACTGCATAGCAACAGCACACTTAGGACAAACGGGAAACATTATGGACAAATTGCACGATGATCATTTCAAGAGTGATGACTTTCAACTCAGCGCTTGATAGCTGTGTGTGAGAGTTCAGGCCTCAGATAAAGTAGTCAAATGCCCTGCTAAGCACTATAAATGGCAGTATTCCTTTGATGGCAAGGCCTCTTCGGGCGGCCTTTAATTTGTGTCCAGGAGGTATAACCCAAAGTCCCCTCTCCCTTGTGCATGGCTGGAGGCAAGGGGAACCTGGGCGTTCTTCTTTCATAAACTAATTTCTTCCGCCAGTCCCAGCACTCCATTTTTCTTCTATTGTGTTTCAGAAATGCACACACTTCAATCACGCAATATTAGGCAATCTCCACGAATTGGACAAGAGAAACTTAAACAGCGCGCTGCAAGTTAGTCCCTACACCCAGCAGAGCAGAGCAGGGGTGCTTTTCCTGGAGCCTCTGGGCCTGGTTCTGGTCTCATTTCCTGTGGTTCTCATTGTCATTGCCATTCCCATCTGCCTCTCCAGTCTTCACAGAGCTCCCCTCCCCTGGCTTGTTTTTATTCTGCGTTTCTTCCAGATACTGCTGGACAGCCTTGAGTACTGCGTTCTCCACCAGCCTCCTACTCAGTCTCACCAGTTCAGCGTCCTCGGGCTCCCCTCCGTTCTTTCCACCTACATTCCACAATAGAGAAGAGAGGTCACTGGGATCATATTGCCATAGAAACTCGGCATGCAGGGTCGGCTAGTTCCACTAGTTAAAAAGAGCAACTGTCCTTCAATCGGGCAAATTGGATCTATAAATCCAGGAATAGCGGGTTGGCTTTTCGTGTGGTATTTGCAGAAACGGGAGCCTGCCTATTCCTGAAGCCTTCAGATGGAAAAGTAGTTCATTCGTCTCAATCTGGACATCCTCTACCTAGCAATGCTGGAAGTTTCCCATTTATGTGCAGAGTGTTTGTTCTCCTCTCATCTAAGGCTAATTACTGCACTAACGTCCGTGTGCCCACCACCTGGAGCCCCAGACACACGAATTCTCCAAGTAGATCTATGTCTGCTTCTCATTCTCCACTGCCAAATATCAGGGAATCAGGAGTGCTCTATCAGCTCATGACTTAAGATTGTTATTTTTTAAATGCTTGGCCTATCGATTGGTTGTAAGTAAACTCTCAGCACTCGCATGAAGGCAATGGTAGTTAACTACTGTTAGAAACTAACTGGTTTGAGATAAGCTTGGAAGACAATATTCTTTCTAGCCTCACTGTTATCACTGCAATTTAAGAAACAGGAAATTTTCCAAAGAAGAGTTAGAACTATGTCGGGAAATTACTAGAAGTTAGTATTTTATGGTTGTTTTGCTTCCCTGCTAGTGACATACTAGGTCCAATTATTCCGCCTTTCATTTACTGTAAAAGAGCTGGTTCCCTCTATCCTCAGGCTACACAATTCCCAGCCACTCTCCTCCTTGTCCCCCTGAACTGGGGAACAGAACTAGGGGGTTCTTCTCCCGTGGCCATTCAGCACTCCGTCTCCTTCCATTGAGCTGTGGACCCAGGAAGGCACACGGGTGGAGGCAGAGTCATGGGAGTGCTCACACATTAAGATCAACTTGGCTCAGTTTGGGAAGGTCACCACGGGCTCCAGAAAGCAAGCCAGTGTTGCGCATGCGTCTTTGAGTCTGGGACAGGCAGATAGGAAGGGTGTGGACTGGAAGACGGACACTATTTTCTACCCTCGCATGTCACAGGGATTGAAGAACAGACGCAGATACGCCAAGGGTGAGGACCAGCCCCAGCCCTCCTTTGTAGCTCACCACTTGCGACATGTGCGCAGGACCAGCTCTGCTTATAACCACCCCCAGCCTTCCTTAGCTACATCCCAAGCAGAAGCGAGGATGGGGAAGACCCATCTAGAGATTCTAACAGTAGAAGCCTTAGCAACTGTTTTTCCTCAAATGTGGCCAGATAGCAGCCCAGACCCATATTCAAAAGCCCAAGATAGAACATTTGCAGTACAAAATATGCTTAGAATTGGGTAAGCTTCAACTCGGTAATTATTACATAGCACTTACTGAACATAAATATGTCAGGCTATTATTTTAAAAATCAATGCTAATATCACTTTGAGGGGCAAGTGAAGACTTTATTTATTCATAAGAATGGATTAGTACACTGCCTAATTTTTAAAGGATTTTATTCCAGTCTTACAACACAGTTTTTATGCTGTATGGATGACACCACATCTCCAAATACATTACCGAGAACTACTTTTAGAACTTCAAATTGAAAAGGGAAGAGCAGACTAGACTGAAAATGAAGGCATACTTTTTAAGTACCCTTCAAAACACTGCGGACGCCTCTCTACATCTGCTGTCCTACTTGTGCTCTGCGTCAAGGCCAGACATTGTGTTCCTGGGGGCTGTTCCTGAGCGCAATCAGCTCTCTCATCAGTAAGAGAACAGGGCTGTAGTTGTATCTAATTAATAACTCAGTCTCCAAGGTCCCCCTCAGGTCTAATAGTCCATGCTTCTGTGATTTCCATTAATCTACAGTGAAGTATTCCTATTACTTCAAGAGATTTAAAACACAACAGTCTTCCCACAAAAAGCTGATTTTCCCTTCTGGACTGTCCTATTTTTGTTTACGCTTTCACCGTTATCCAAGTCAATCAAGACCAAACGAGCTTGTCACCCTCGTTGACGCCTCCCTCTCTCTCATCCACTCAATTACCAAGCCTTATCAATATGCACTTCACAACTTCTCAATGCAGCTGGTAAGATATTTCAAAAATATCCCTTTTATCCCCCACTCTCCAGGGAACCTTAAGTTCGTCCTTCAAGGCTGTCCAAAATTTGCCTTTCCAGCCTGACTGCCCACCACTGCATACCTCCACTCTCAGCTTCCACCATCTCCTCAGAAGCCTCCACACTCGTCCCTATTTCTAGACGGTCTTCCTTCTCTCTTACCAGTTAAAAGCCCACCTATTCCACGAAGCCTTCCCTGACTAGCCCAGCTGGAAGTGATGAGACTCCAGTGGATTCTAATAACTCTTACTGCATTATGGTACGTGGCCATTTGGTCGTTAGTTCAAGTGCGTACTGGAGATCTTCCGTATGCCTGGAACTCTCCCGGCCTACAGGGATACAGCAGTGAGCAGAACAGCATCCCACTGGTTTTCTTTTCTCAGTTCCTTTGAAAATTTTGAGTATTATTTATTAGTGTATTAATTCAACACTACTGATTCAGTATTTGCTCTACTAAAGACCCAGTCCTGAATACAGAAACCATATCCTCGGCTTCTCAGTTAATCTCCCCCCTGCTAACATATGACACAGATTATTAATCACGATAAGAGCTCAATAAATACTTGTTAACCAAATGAATTGTTCACTGAAGTCCTTGAAGGTGGTGGCAACATTTTTAAATGTTACTGTCTCCCAATAAGAATAGCACACCATGGCCAGAAGTTTAAATTTAATACTAAATTTATAACAAGAACAGAGAATTCCAGAATCATTTAGGAAACTTTTCAGCACACTTTGAGTGAACAATTCCACTCTATGGGAGTTGTGGCATCCTTAACCCTGGGTTTGTACCTGTGATTCTGTTTTTGCTTATATTACCCGAGATAATCTCTGGTACCAAGCCAGAACAGGGATACAATTTATTTTTGTGATCATAAACAACAAAATAAACTCCCTGGTAATAGTAAGAATATTTTGAACCTACTAGGATAGTTGAGGGTCAACCTTAATTTGGTTCAAATGGTCTTATGTGTGAGCTGACTCAACAACAGCTTAACTGGTGTCACATGAAGAGCTCCAGAAACCATTACCACCCCCACAGACTGTCCGTATCTAGGTGCCAATTTGTCCTGGAAAGAATGAATCCCGCTAATTTTTTTGAAAAGGGGAACAAAGGAAATCTTCATTACGATACAGTGTAAGACGAAGGGAGAGTACAACCAGATTAAAATGAGGGCATTTAAACATGAGAGCACGAAAGTTCTCACCTGCCCACATCTCAGCTATCAAAAACCTCATCTGCCCTCTGAACGAAGCATCTTCCCCTCATTTGCACAACCTGCACTTCCTGTTCCTGAAGCATAATTGTGGCCTCCTCAGGAGTGGAGTGTTGTTTTTTTTTTTTTTAGCCGAATGTACCTTTTCTTTCATCTTCCTAGCTAAAGAGAAACACTGAATATAGATGTGTAAGCTATTCAAAGCATTCGGGTGGCACACCCGGCTGCCTTGCACACTACCTGCAAATAACCTGCGAGGAAGGACAGGTCAGGAATCATCCTCTAGTGCACACTGAAACTGACAACACTCTCCTCAAACCCTTATTTGCCAGACTTTCTGAGCACAAGCCTTCTCCACCTGTTAAATACCATAATCTACCCCGGCACATAACACACACACCCCAGAAAATTTCACAATTAAAACACAGAAACCTTACTTTAAAATATTTTCTAGAATATCAATTTCAAAAGGAAGGAACCGTGCCTTTGTGAGGTTTAGTCCAGATTCAATAGCACAGAATAAATAGAAAGATGTCGATGCTGTATGTATAAAAGGGCAGCCCGCAGGGGCTGTGGAGCCATTCGCTGTACGGCCCTCTGGTCATGCCCACCCTCGCCATTTTTAACTGATATCATACTGGGGAAGGGAGAGGGTGGAATGCAGCTAAACTCAACATCAAGAGTAACCTGGAGCAAAGGCGAGGCCCCAATAGGCGTTTGACCTTCAGTCTGAGTGGGCTGGGGTGGGGATCCCAGCAGCCTCAGCCAAAAGGGCAAAATGACAAAGGCTAGGAACCCTTTGGGCTTTCTGCTGACACAGTCGGTGCTGGCACACCCAGAGTCTTTACTTCTTTCCATTGTTCCCCAAGTTGCTCTCTGAAGCCAGCGCCTGGTCCACATATCCTTGTAAGAATCCCCAAACCACATGGTTCGGGGTGACCCCGATGACTTGTACCCTCCAGACTGGCCTTTGTATGGTCTTATCAAAGATGAGGCAAGACAAACGCACTGGATGTTTGTAGGCCAAACAGCCTACCCAAGAACCCTCCTGCTTCCACTTTCCTGACATCCCAGACAGCCCCTGTGCAACTTTTCTCTTGTTCAGTCTGTAACAACAATCCCTGAGTCCATATTATGATCCCCATTACTACCTATGCAATGTCTGCTACAGTGCGGTCATCTCTTATTGGAGATCTTGGGAAATACTGATGGTGATAGGGCAGAACTCCTAATTTGTGTGCAAGGAGGAAAAAACATGATATACATACAAGCTTGAGATCCAGTCTGGCATTTTCTGTTTGCATAGTGTTGTTGTCTAACCTCTCCAAAGCACATACTGGATTATTGGGGGGATGATAATATACCTTGCATTGATGTTATAAAGATTAAAGACAAGGTATGGGAAGTGCCTAGACTCTCAAAATGTGGTAGTTATCTTATTTGTACATTTTGTATGAGTTCTGGTTAAATTTGAGTTCAACTTATTTTAAGAAGACTATGCCCAATACTAGTTAAATGCCAATCAATCACTCTCTAAACACTTTATGAAGCACCTACCAATGCAACTATTAAGTTTGTAAAAATGGATAAGATATGGTCTCTGACCACACAGAAGTCAGTTTAGGAGTATAACCAATAAATAAGGATAGCAAAACAATAGATCAAGTGCTATAACGGAATACATTCAAGGTCCAGTGGAGTTGAAAAGGGTTTCACAGAGGAGACATTTCAGCTCAGCGAATAACAAGCTTCCAGGCTTGGGAACAGAAGTGAGTGGGGAGGGGACGGAGGTTTTCAGACACAACAAAGGCATAAGTATATGCCCGGAAGCATGGAGAAGCACAACGCCTTTGAGCAACTGGAGGTCTTCCCATATTAATGGCATACAGAGTTGGGTGAGGTGAGGGTGATTTCGGGAGAAAAAAGGCTGGGAGGTGGGTGGGGATAAAGGGCCCTACATACCATGCTATGGAATCTGACTTCATTCCATAGGCAACAGGTAACTACTGAAAGCTTTCAAACACAGCATACTGGGGAAAACTCACTGGAGTAGCGGAATATGGATGAAAGATTGTAGACAGGCAAACAATAGAGGAAGAGAGCCAGGCACAGTGGTGTGTGCGTGACATACCAGTCACTTGGGAGGCTGAGGCAGGAGGACTGCTTGAGCCCAGGAGTTCAAGTTCAGCCTGGGCAACATAGTGAGGTTTCAACTCTTAAAAAAAAAAAAATAGAGGCAGGTTTTTCAGTGGACAAAAAGAGAAACAATGATAGTCTAAACCATGGTAGATGCAATAGGAAAGTAGGGGACACACTACAGAAAAAGTTAAGAAACAGGAATCCCTAACCAGGAGCCAATTTAATCAGGGGAGGAAGATAAGGAAAGAGGAAAGGAGTGCTGGAAAGAAAATATAGAAATAATGATCCCAAATTTTTGAAATTCAGTCAAAACTATAAGCCCTCAAATAAAGAAACTCAAAGAATCCCAAGTACAAGAAACGTTAAGAAAACCACACTAAGGAACATTATGATCAAATTGCTGAAAAACAATATTAAAAGCAGCCACAGGAAAAAAGAAGATTCATTATGTATGTACAGAGAGACAAAGATTAGAATGATTGCAGACTTACTCATCAGAAACAATGCAAAACAAAAGACAAGAGTGCAGCATTTTAAAGTACTAAAAGAAAAGGCAACATCGAATTCTTTTTTTTTTTTTTTGAGTGGGAGTCTCATCTGTCGCCCAGACTGGAGTGCAGTGGCCGCTCCCGGCCACCGCAGCCTCGACCTGCCGGGCTCCGGCGATCCTTCTGCCTCAGCCTTCCAAGTAGCCAGAACTACAGGTGCGCGCTATCACGCCCGGCTAATTTTTTTGATTTATTGTAGAGGTGAGGTCTTTACCCAAAAATATTCTTTCAAAACTGAGGGTGCAAGATGACCTTTTTCAAGACACAAGTGCTAAGTGAATTCATCATCAGCTGACCAGCACTAGAAGAAATGTTTAGTTTAAAAAAAAAAAACTTCAGGAAGAAGGAAAATGATACTAGATAAAATTATAGATCTACTCAAAGACAAAAAGAGATTTCCTTTGAAGCTATAGAAATAGTATGGTGTTGGAGTAAAGATAGGCATATAGATCAATAAAACAAAACAGAAAATCCAGAAATAGATCCACACACATATGGCCAACTGATTTTCAACAAAGGTGCCAAAGCAATTTTTAAAAAAGAATAATCTTTTCAAGAAATGGTACTAGAATGATTATATATTCATATGCAATTTTAAAAACCTCAGCCCTTATCTCACACCATATAAAAAAACCAACTCAAAATGGATCACAGACCTAAGAAAAGAGATGAAAAGTATACAATGTCTAGAAGAACACAGAAGAACTTCTTAGTAGCCTTAGATTTGGCAAATTTCTTCAATATGACAGCAAAAGCACAAATCACAAAAAAAATAAACCAGACTTCATCAAAATGTAGAAGTTTTGCTCTTCTCAAGACACTGTGAAGAAAATAAAAGGCAACCCATAGGTTGGGAGAAAACATTGCAAAATATATCCATTAAAGAACTTGTAACCAGAATTTTTTTTAAAGTTTACAATTTAATAAGAAAAACAATCAAATACAAAAATGGTCAAAAGAATTGAAAAGTTACTTCACAAAAGAAGATATACAGATGATCAATAAACATGTGAAAAGATATTCAATATTAACAGTCATCAGGGAAATGCAAATTAAAGTCACAATGAGATGCCAGTACTCACCCCCTAGAAAGGCTGTCAATTAAGAAGACAGACAACACTAAGTGCTGGTGAGGATGCAAAGCAACTAGAAATCCTATTGCTGGTGGGAATGTAAAAATGGTGTCGTCACTTTGCAAAAACAGTTTAGAAATTTCTTACAGAGGTTGACCATACTCTTACCATGCAACCCAGCAATCTCACTTCTAGCTAGACTCAAAAACAGAAATGAAAGCATATGCTCACACCAACACCTATACACTGAATGCTTTTAGTAGCTCTACTCATACTTATCACAAACTAGAAACAACCCAAATATCCTTCAACTGGGTGAATGAATCAGTAAGCTGTGGTAAGTCCACGCAAAAGACTAGTCTCCTCAGTACAAAGTAAAAACAATACAGATTAATCTAAAATATATTATGCTATGTGAAAGAAGCCAGGTCCAAAGAGCTATATTCTGTATAATTTCATTTTTATGACAACCTGGAAAAGGTAAACCCAGACTGCAAACAGACAAGTGGTTTCCAGGGTGAGAGTAACACGAAGGGCTGATTCAAGGGGTGTCAGAGAATTCTGGAGGGTGATGGAAGTATCCACAGTCTTGACTGTTGTGACATGACTCCATGTATTGATTAAAACTCATGAACTGCACACGACAGTGAATTTTACCATATGTAAATTAGAACTCAATTTTTTAAAAAACTAATGAGAACAATTTCTTCTCCATGATGAGGACCAAGTCAGCTTCTTTTGGGGTCAACATTTTAACCTGTGACTGGACTAGTGCCTTGTCACTCTGCAATTAGCGTGAGGATGGCTTTCTCAGCTCCTCTGTTTTTAGACACATCTCAACTGTAAGATCTATAATCTCTCACAGCTGTAGGCCTCAGTTTCTCAGTTGCTTTCCTTCTGGATCATATTTCTCTGTTGTGCTTAATATCAAAATATGAAAAATAATTTCCACGGAAATAGACTGGGGTAGTTTCTGAGCAAAAATGAGACCCAAATAAATGATTTAATTACCTCCGTCAGTGTATCAGATACGTATCACTTGCTCCAATCTGCTCAGAGAGTACAAGCTAAATCGGTACCCAGTACCATACTCCGATTGACAAGTGATCACTGTTGCTTTGTTGAAACCAACTTAAGAGGGGCACCGTGCTCACGGCAGTTGGTGTTGCTCACTTGCTTGACCTTGTCTTGTTTGTAGGCTCCCATCTGCTTCATATGATACATTGTTCTCTACTTTACAGAAATGATGGTGGTTTTCTCCCTGAATTTTGGTTGCTATATTTGTTCAGGTTGGAATGTGGGGATGCCTCAAGATCCCTGATGGGTTGCTCATGACCACTCTAAGTCATTTTGAGCAAAACTGACTCAGAGACACAAATCTGATGAGTGATAAAAGAAGTGTATGTTGCAAACACAAGTCCCAGATCCACAGAAGTGTGGCTATCGTTCAAAAATTATTTTTACGACAAGAAATAAATATAGTTTCAAATATGTCACAAGAATAAATTTTTAAATAATCATGCGTCTGACTGGCAGAAAACAAGGAAGTCAGAAAATGAAGCACTGAGTAAAATCTAAATACTATTACATTCATGTAATTTATCATCTATTTTAAGAGAGTTTTACATAAAACTTAAAGTATGACTAACTGCAATTAATTTTTACCTGTTCGGCCAACACACCTGCTCATATTATATATTTTTCTTTAAAGGCTGATAGTCTATGCTAGGAACTAACTCAAGGAGAAATAAAGGTCACGTTCCTGTTCTGAAGGCAATGTTTACCACAGTAGGCCAGCAGAACAAATGTTGCCATGAATCTAATCTAGCAAAATAAATAATAAATTGTAGATATCACTTGACCTCTTTTATAAGCATTAACGACACACCCAGGTCAGAAGGCTTCACAGACTGAGAAGATTCCCATGACAGCAACAGGAACACCTCCATTGGTTCAGATAACACCTCAGGCTTTTCAAAGTGCTCTCATAAATATTCTCTCATTTGGCTATCACAGAACCTTATGAGATAAAATACGCATCTCTTTTTGCAAAGTAAGTGTCTTCCCATGTTGTAGGTAGGAGGAATGAGATTCAAGAGGTGACATAAACTGTCTACGATCACAAAGCAGTGGTGATGGAAATCGGTAATTCCCTCACTATAAATCAGAAGGCTTAGTTCATCCTGGATACCCAAGCCCAGGCAGATACGCCACAGCATTCTCCTCTGGGAAAATGAAGCTACACATGTGAGATACATTATGTGAGGAATACCGCATAATTTGATGATGGGTTTGTTGGAAACAGAACAATTCAGAAGATTTCATTCTCAGATTGAAATTTTCAGTACTAAATAATGGACATTGATTATGCAATACAATTCCGTCCATCTTCTTTCCGTGCTTCCATCTTTCCTTCCACTAGTATTCATTGAGCATCCTCTTTTGTGATAAGCATTGTTCTACGATTACAGAAATGAACCCAACATGGGACCTGCCCTCAAGAAACTGGCAATTCAGCAGAGGTAAAAACACACGCTCATGAATAAATAAAAGATCATGAATGCGCTGAAGGAAAGATGTACGATCCAGAGTGGGTGCACACGGCAAACCATGGTCAAACCTGTCCAGGAGGAAATATTCCTACAGGTGTCATGCAGGAGCTGATACTTGAGCTGGATCTTGTAGGATGAGTAAGAATTTCTCAGGTGGGCCAGGGGAGAAAGGGCATGAGTGGTGAAGACCTGCTTGGCTTGTCTGGTAACGGCCGACCTTGCTCTAGCATCACGTGACTGAAGAGTTGGGAGGGGAGGTGATGAGGAGGGAAACGTACGCAGGGGAGAGACGGTGGAGACTCTGAGAGGACATACTAAGGAGTCTGCACATATTTTACTTCTTGATCACCTACTATGATCAAATCACTTCCAGATTCCGAGACAGACACAAATTATTCAGGCTTACCTTCAAGGAATTGCTCATGTCAACCTTTGAGGTATCATGTTAAAGAAAAATCAAGTCTCAGTACACTGCCAATGTTTTAAAATGTAAGCTTGGGCAAGGCGGCTCAGACCTGTAATCCCAACACTTTGGGTGGCCAAGGCAGGAGGATGGTTTGAGGCCAGGAGTTGGAGACTCGCCTGAGCAATATAGTGAGACCCTATTTCTATAAAAAAAATTTTTTTTAATCAGCCAGGTGTGGTAGCGTGTGTCTGTAGTCCCGGCTACGCAGGAGGCTAAGGCAGGAGGATCACCTGAGCCCAGGTCAAGGCAGCAGTGAGCAATGATCGCACAACTGCACTTCAGTCTGGGTAACAGAGCAAGGCACTGTCTCAAAAAAAAATAAGAAGAAAGTAAGATAAAATATAAGCTTGGGTCTCAGAACATTCCGATTATTTTATAGGAAAACATTAGATACGCTATTGATCATTGGTTTTGCTTCATTTTAAGTTTGATGTCAATCTGACTAAGCTTAATAACTAGTCATTAAGTTCAGTGAGAGGGACTAAAATATAAGCAAAATGATAAAGCGACCAAGGGTATCATAAATACTTTAAATATCACAGGGTAAAAAACATTAGATTTGAAAAAAATTTTAAGTAGTATTTTAAGAAATTATTCAAAATTGGCTCTCTTTAACTCAGCTGACTAATTCTAAACCAAACCCTTTTAAAAAGAGGGTGTTGATTGTGTTTTATGTTGCAAATTTTTCAATCTAATTATTCAGCTAGCAAACATACAAAATAGGTTAAGCTGCCACCGTTTTTCTTTGGTGGCTTCCAGAACCCAATTTTAGCATCTGAACATGAAAAACCAGGTGCACAGAAATATTTGGTCAATATATTTTGTATGTGAATATTAATCAACCCATGGACCAAGTCTATTAGGAATTATAAAAGCAATAATCACGGGTCAAATAGAGAATGTGTGATGCTAAAGAGACCTTGAAGATAAGATGATTAATCATTAAAACAAAATCAAGAGAAAAGGTCATCTTTGGCCATCCTTTCTGGGCACATAATAAAAATGAATAAAGAGACATAGCACACTTTTAAAAACGAAAACTTGGCGGCCTCATAAATGTATTGCTTTAGCTTCAGGAGAAACGACTGAAGAAATTAATTTCAGATTCTTTTTCTCAGTGACCTAGAACTATCAATTTACTAGAAGCTTCCAAAAAGCATTCAGACAAAAACCAAATAGTTTGAGAGTTCCTCCTTGGTGACGTCTACTGTTCATTCAAGTTCTTTGAATACGTGAGTTCTCACTGTAGGAAATTAAATGAGCACTTAAACATGGTGAGTCATAATTCACTGATTATATGTCAGTGTAGATCCATTTGGTCCACTGGTTGACTTTGCTTCCCAAGCTCTTGATCTCTATCTAGGCGTGCAAGAACCACTCCCAGAGGAATGTCAAGTGTCGGCAAGAAGCAAGCACATGTGGTGCCAGGGTGGGCAAAGACCAGTCACTGTCACGCTTCCTCTGAAGGCCACCACAAAGGGAAATTTGACTTCTGTGGGGAAAGCAGGGCACCGAAAAGACAGAAGGAGGTCGGAGATGACCCCGGTCTTGGCCTCTATGATGTCCCACTGTTCCTCCCTGAAGAATAAACCAGAATCTGCCCATAGCAGCCGCTAGGGTCTCCTCCCAGGGGCTCTGGAGGCTGAAGGTCACGTGCCCTCACCACCAGCTGCTTCTAAGACCCGGTGTCCTATGCACTGAGCCTCAAAGCTCTGTGCACTATTGTCCTCCAATACATAACATTCATTTTACTTACTGTGATAGCTGCTATTCACAGATCCCTTTAACAGTAATACATCCACTTCATACAGCACCTACTATGTACCTGTCTTTTTTCACATATTAAAATAAAAAAGCTTATTGTTATTATCACCATTTTAAAAACAAGAGTCAAAGCTGGGCGTGGTGATTCACACTTGAAATCCCAGCCCTTTGGGAGGTGGAGGCGAGAGGACTGCCTGAGCCCAGGGGTTTGAGACCAGTCTGGGCAACTTGACAAGATTCCGTCGGTACAAAAACTAAAAAAAAAAAATTAACCAGGCATGGTGGCATGCACCTGTAGTCCCAGTTACATGGAAGGCTGAGGTGGAAGGATCACCCGAGCACAGTAGGTCGAGGCTGAGGTGGCCGTGATCACACCACTGCACTCCAGCCTGGGCGACAGAGTGAGACTCCAACTCAAAAACAGATAAACAAACAAACAAACAAATAAATAACAAGACTCAGAAAAGTCATAAGACTTGCCCAAGTTTACACAACAAAAAACTGCCAAAGTTGGGATTCAAATGTAGATCGATGTGGTCAAATCACTGCACTTTTGCCCTTATACCACAATGGTGCTCCTTGCCAGATAAGTGGAAATATATTCCTACCTTCTGCATGATTCTTGGCTCTAAAATGAGACTGCTAGCGAGAAAGTATTTACAGTCCTGAGTCCCCTGGGCTCAGGCAGTCCTCTTGCCTCCATCTCCCAAAGTGCTGGGATTTCAAGTGTGTTTGGATCCCAAGTGCTGGCCCCTATCTCCCCTCTGAAAGTTGCTCAGTCCCTCCATGCCCACTTTCCTTACGTGTAAACCGGGGATAATAGCAGCCCCACATCACGGGGCTGCTGTGAAAATTACATAAGATAATAATGCAAAACACTTGACACAGTGCTCAGCTTACAGTAAGCATTCAATAAATTTAGCTGCTATTAGCCATAAAGAAGGACAAACACGTGGACTTTGCAGCAACTTGGATGATTTAGAGTGAAACAAAGGACTGAGTACCACATGTTCTCACTCATAAGCGGACCCTGAACATTTACACCGTAACACTGTAAGAAAGGGATTGGTAGTAGCAGGATACTGCCAGGGGAGGAGGAGGGGGCACACAACATCAATAAGGGTACCTGATCTCAAACCAGGTGAAGCGGGGACTGAAGGGAGGCCCAAACTTTACCTGTATGATGACCGCTTGTATAGCCAATCCTGAATTGCACCCCACATCTTTCAAATTAAAAAAAATAAAAATAAAAAATACTACAAAAAAATTAACTGCTATTATTACTGTTTTGGTTTAAATGAAAGGGATACCGGAACCCTCTTTCAATTTATAAGGTTACAAGGCTATTTATTTATGATCTCCCTGATAAATATCTCTGGATGCAAACATAATATGGAATGCCTACTTATTTGATATATTTCTTGAAACAAATGTTGGAGTAACTGTAAACAAGAACTTTGTACACTGTTTTGTATCGCTGACATTTACATTCTTCTGCAACTAAACGATATTCCATCACAGGTAAAGAGCTAGTTCTAATGAGTCTTGCAAAAGCCTCCAGCAGACATACAAAGAGACTACACCTGAAATAGTGTAATACAGATGCTTTTAGGTTTCTAGATGCACCAAACCGAAAGCCATTTGTAAGCAACTTCCCAAGAACATATCAACCTCAGAGCATGTCACACATGTGTTAAACGTCACCGTCACCCACAGTCTTTGCTTTGCTCTCACCTTCCCAGTAGAGTCCACACATACTCTCATCACAGGGCTTCTTTCCACCCATTCGTTTTTTTGTCCCATCCCCCAAAGATCTGATATCATTAACAGCATATAAGATACAGCCAGAAGTACACTGTAAATAAAAATCAGAATCAAGACATAAAATAGCAAGTAAAGAACGGGGAAATTCAGATTATGGAGGTGCAGATCCTAAGAGCCACATCGGGGGTTCCGAGCTTCGCAATCAAAGGGGATACGAAAGTCCAAAGCGCACACCATGGTCCCTCGGGAGCAAGTGACAACTCCATTGCTGTCCTGTCCCACGAGGCTCCCAGCCCATCCACGGTGCAATGCTCTGCCAGGATGCTTCCTCACTGCCCCTCACCCTTCTCTTTAAAAGAATCCACTCCACTTCCGCCCTCCAGGTAACTCTGCTCTCATTCCATCTGTTTCCAGTGGGGCAGCTGGCCCAGAGTTTCTGCTGGTTCATAGGGTGCCCCATGTGAATTGTCTAAGAAGTGTCCCCTCCTCAAGACACTTCTTTTCCACATTTTGGGAAATGTATCTAATGGACTGCTTTTGTTAGTATATAAAGGCACTTTACAACATAACACATAAATGACAATGTCTTTGATGTGTCTAGTGCCCTCCCAGGTTGTGCAGTTATATCCTGTACCTTTCCTCAGATTTCAAATATGGGAATTAGGAGAAGCTCATTCTCCTTGAATGTCAAGCAGTGGGAATATTCCCCAGCTCCTGGAAGTCATATCCCCATCACTGAGTGAAGCCAGAGAGGGTGAGAACACAGAAGCTGCTGGAAGCCAGAGTTCCCACCAGCAAGGGAAGCCTGAGAGGGTGAGAACAGAAGTTGGAAGAAGAGATGGGGAGGCAGAGCCCGGCACGGTCTATAAGTCAGTCTCAAGGCCAACTTCTACCCCATATTGCTGTTTGTACAGGTGAGCCAATAAGTTCTCCCTTCTAATTAAGAAAAAGAATAAATGTGCCTTGAAGTATGCGACTTCCTGGCATCTGTCCTCTCACTGCCTTGATTCCCTCCTGCCCCTCACTATTTCTGCTCTGACTGGTTCCCAGATCCTTCTAAGAACTCCTCAGACTTCAGAAGACTCCAGCCAGGACCTTGGCCTCCTGGCACCTGAGCCTTTGGTTCCCTTTAAGCATGAGAGCACAGCTCATCATTCTCAAATGCTAGTGCCCATCTGGCTGCAGGTTTCAGTCCCACCTAATTCACTACCCTGTCCCTATGTTATTGACTGACAGTGAACATCATTAATATGGAATGAGAGAATTGGTTTAATAAAAAAAAAAAAAAAACCCATTCTAAGATTGCAGAATACATGCTTAACATACTTAAAAAGAATAAATTATAAATTGTTGCTAAATTAGTTTAAAAATAAGTTATTAAAAGTTTATTAAATTAATCTGGGTGAGGGTTTTCCTTGGAAATATCTTATTAACGACTTATTTGAATTACTGTAGCATACCTATTCTTTTTTTTTTTTTTTGAGTTGGAGTCTCACTCTGTCGCCCAAGCTGGAGTGCAGTGGCACGCTCATGGCCACCACAGCCTTGACTTGCTGGGCTCAGGTGACCCAAGTAGCTGAAACTACAGGCATGTGCTACCACACCCAGCCTATTTTTTGATTTATTGTAGAGATGAAGTCTCACCAAGTTGCCAAGGCTGGTCTCAAACTCCTGAGTTCAGGCAATCCTATCGCCTCAGCCTCCTAAAGTGCTGGGATCACAGGCTTGAGCCACCGTGCCTGGCCTGAGCATACCTATTCTTTTTAACTGTCCTTCACTGGAAGTACTTTGTACAAATTTGTGGAAATTCATAGTGAAAAATACACCATTATTCAATATAGCTATTTTCATCCCCCCAACTTAAAACACTGGCCTAAACTAAATGCTTACCTTGGAACAATGAAGGAAAAAAGATATTGTTAAAACACAGCTAAACAGCTACATACCTGTTATTAGACTATCGTCCCTCAGCTCCAAACCCACTCTCCCTTACTCAGATGAATGCTGATGGAGCTGGGACTCAGCCAACTGTTTTGGCCACCTGGATCTGTTAGGTTCCGCCAGCAGGGGGTGCTAGGGAGAGAGGGGGCCACCTGTCCCAGGGGAAAAGGATCTTGCCCATGGCCATTTGCTCACTGCTCCATCAGCGTTGCCCAGCCACCGATTCTGGGAGCAGCCGGTTCCAGTTTTCATCTCCCCGGCTTCCTGGAATCAGCTTCATGACATTCCCTCCGAGATAACAGCCAAGTTGGCCAGCGCCCCCTCCTCAGAGGTCAGAAGCCCTGCTTTGAGGGTCCCTACTCTGTGCTCCTAGGACGCTTCCTGGGCAGCCCTTCCTCAGGGGTTTGGGTCTCAGCTACCAGGGGGTCCTTCCCACACATCAACCCAGCCTGAAAATTACTACCTTTTTCCTCAGTCTTGCCTCTCCACCTTTGATTCCTCCGAAACCTACTTAACTAGTTCCCTGTACTACAGTTTCTCTGTTAAAACAGCCAGCACAGTTGCTACGCACTACTTCTGTACTTCCCCCTCCACGATGTTGTATTTCCTGAGACCAACAGACATACAGGATGCAAAGTTAGGAGCAGGTGTGAGCTTGAAGTTTTTTAGAAAAACTGCATATTTCACGAACTTCCCCATAAATGAGTTTCTCTTTGAATTTAATATTCATATTTCATATAGTTTTACATATACATTTTTAGGTTCTATAAAATCTGTAAATATGATTTCACATTGGAAGTTAAGTAGGTTAAGTACATAGATAGAGGGTACACAATAGCAACTCAATTTATTTTCTGGAGACAAGGTCTCACTCTGTCACCTAGGCTGCAGTGCAGTGGCACAATCCCGGCTCACTGCCACCTTGTTCCTGGGCTCAAATCATCCTTCTGCCTCAGCCTTCCAAGTAGCTGGGACTACTGGCGTGCACCACCATGTCCAGCTAATTTTTTTTAATTTTTGTGGAGACAAAGTCTCACTGTGCTGCCCAGGCTGGTCTTGAACACGTGAACTCAAGCAGTCCTCCCACCTCTGCCTCTTGAAGTGCTGGGATTACAAGCATGTGTCCAGCCTCAATGAATTTTTATCTTGAACTTACCATACTCGTATTAGAGAAAATTAATTTAAAATAAACCTAAATATGGACAAATAGTTTCATTGAAATTTCATTCATAAAGACAATCATACAATCAATAGGCAATACACCCTAGCTTGTTATCTCTGGAACTCACTGACACCAGCAGCCAGCTGTCATTACCATGAGTTAAAAAAATCAACATTTTATGTGGTGCACAGGTATACAGAAATGTACCTAAACAGGGGCCCTTATTTATTACTTATATATTACTTACATTTTAAAGCTTGTATATTACTTATACTTTAAAGCAAGTTTGTTGATCCTAAAAGCACTAATTTACAACGGTCATTTATAGTTATTAAAAATTAAAAAATACAAAGGTCCACATTTTTTCATTAAAAGATTGGTCTTCCATTTAAAGAAAAGAGTTTGATGGCTTAAAATAGTTTGAAAATTCTTCCTTAAAAAATCCTCTTTCAGGTAATGTATTATGAATTATTAATGTGAAAATTTGACTATGATAATCTCTCTATTTTAGGACTCCATTCCAGGATTTTCATTGTTTAAAACAAGGTTTATTGCAAACATAATTAGAATACTACTGGGTTTACTGTATCTTTACCATCTGGCTTCTAGACCACCAAAAACAGTGTGCCAAACTAGCCCACTGCCCTAATTTTGTCCCCTGGAGACATACAAAACAACCCTTCATTCCCCTCCACATTAAGGAGCCTTCTAAATGTTTTAAGACAACTAATTTGTCTTCTCTCATTCCAGCTGAGCGGCCTCCTTCCTCCAGTCTTCCTCCTGTGATGTGGTTTCCAGGTTAAACACCATCCTGACCTCCCCCTCAGGATATATTCCAGTTTGTCCCAGCTCTAAATAAGGTCTGACTACAATAGCCCTTGATAAAAAGTCTTTTTTTTTTTAATCGAAGTCTCACTCTGTTGCCCAGCCTGGAGTGCAGTGGCACGTGCACAGCCACTGCAGCCTCGACCTGCTGGGCTCAGGTGATCTTCTGCCTCAGCCTTCCAAGTAGCTGGAACTACAGGCGTGTGCCACCATGCCTAGCTGTTTTCATTATTTATTAGAGAGACAATGTCTTGCCATATTGCCCAGGCTGGGATAAAAAGTCTTAGATTAACAATTCATCTTCTTGCCAGCTTATCAGCTATCATAAACATCAATCCAAACTCTAAAAAGACTGCACTTGACAGCTAACTTTAGCTGAACATTTAAAAATCTTAGAAAGTGTGATCTTTATTTTTGCTCTGATAGAGATGTGAGACTTCAAACTAAAGCTTGATGTAATTCACATGGCAAATGCCAACAACTGACCACAAAGTCAGAAGAGAGGCAGAGGAGGGGCTCAGAGACGGGCTACTAAAATGCAATAAAGATTTATTGCAAACATAATTAGAATACTAGTGGGCTTACTGTACCTTTACCATCTGGCTTCTAAGATCACCAAAACAGTGTGCTAAACTAACCCGCTGCCCTAATTTTGTCCCCCTGGAGACATACAAAACAACCCTTCATTCCCTTCCACATCAAATACGATTCTAAATGTTTTAAGACAGCTAATTTGTCTTTTCTCATTCCGGCTGAGAAAATGCTCCCCAGAAAGAAGACACAAGAACTGGTCACACCACATTACTGGAGGATAGGGCACCCAGGTATATATAGCTCACAGCAGCCAATGGCTGAACTAGGGACTGGGAACAATTCTCCAACCTTGGCACTCCTAACGAAAATCATTTAACATTTGTGGTAGAATCCAGGCAAACTCTAAAAGGACTCAGATCACCTTTTGCCACCAGATTCCTTCTCTCTCCCATCTGCATTACCAACTGGATGAGCTCTGGCTCCCTCGGGAACATGAAACCCTCTCTCCATCAACTCCAAGCATCTGGTTTTTACATCATTTTTATATTTGGTTATATTATACAATATATGTTATTATTGGTTATAAATATCCTTGACTAAATTCACAAGTTTGGGGGGAAGTTTGTAAGAACAGAAAATTATAAGCTTCAAATATTTTGAATTCAGCTCAGTCTTTAATAAAATTAACACATGTAAAATTAGCATAAAATTTAAGTTAAAGCTATACTTATTCTTTATACCTTCATCATAAGTTCAGTTTTTTCATGGTACATATACACAATGGAATATTATGCAGCCATAAAGAAGGATAAATATGTGGACTTTGCAGCAAATTGGATGGATTTGGAGTCGATCATACTCAGTGATTTATCACAGAAACAAAGAACTGAGTTCCATATGTTCTCACTCATAAGGTGACCTTAAACAATTATAATGCTATAGGAAAGCGATTGGCAGTAGTGGAAAACTGTCAGGGGAGGAAGGTGGGATTGGCAGTTGAGGGAAATTGCTGAGGGAGGGAGGGGCATACCTCATCTACAAGGGACCTGCCGGCTCAATGTTTGTATACCTAACCCTGAATTGTACCCCACATCTTTATGATAAATAAATAAATTTTAAAAGAAAAAAAAAAGTTCAGTTTTTTTCTATGACTATTTGCTAAGAGCAAAGAACTATACTATGCTACTGAAAAATTTGTCCCAAGGTCTGTTACCTTGTAACTCTGTTATTATGTTATAGGACACTTTTTTCGCAAAAATGGTTGCTGTAGAAACTGTGTTTGCTCATGTCAAGTTGTAAACCCTGCCTGTGATAGGAACGTTAGGTAACTTTCAGTCTTGGTGGTAATTAGCTCACTCTCACTGGGCTTTGCTGACTTAGCTATGAACTCCCCTGGCAGGTAAGAGGTGTGGCTTCGCTTGTTAGACTGACAGCATAAATCAAGATCCTTTATCTCAGCTTTTTCTGTTCTGGACATAATAAACCTTGGAATCTAACAGATTTCTTTCTACAAAGTCATGTCAATTTTTTGAAAAATAAAAAGCCATGTGTTACTCATTGTATCTTGCAGAACACCTGGCTCAGAGTTTTCCAAATGTGATGGGCTCAACTGTATTAACTGAAGCGAACTCTTCACAGCAGCTCTCAGTTAAGGCTACATTTCATTGCAATTGGAATGGAACATGAAGATTCAGGAGAAATCAGAGAGCTTTTACTTCTTCACTAAGTTTGGTAATGTTTGTTTCAGAATATACACTGGAGCTTGGCATATAACAAATTCAGGAAACATAATTTATCTGTAACAAATAAGAATATATTAATTGTGTGGCCACAGTCGCCTTAGAAGTCAGCTTGGCAGAACTATGGTTTTATTTCTACTTGTATAGGCTGAGTGTCTCCAGAATTGCATCCACAGCTGCAGATGATGCCAATTTAAAGCTCGTAAGTTTAAGGAAAGAAAAAAAAGATTTCCTACTTCCCGTAGTAGAGAAAGTCTTCCACGTGGCTGAACTCAGAGGTTCAAACACTGTCTCTCTCTCCTCCCTTAGGCTCTGCCTTCTTCTGTGCTGGCTTCATTCTCAAAAACACTCTCCCTTACTGTACTTACTACACAGTCCCAACAAGTGCTGTAATCTTATGCATCCTTTCCACTCACAGCCCAAAAGACAGACTCTAGCAAATCTTTTTTGTTTTGTCTTGTTTTTTGTAGTTAACTCTAGCAAATCTTAAGGAAGACTGCGGTTGACTTTGCAGGGCAGGAAGCAAGGCCTGATGGACAGGACCCCAAGGAGAGGGGGAGGGGGTCCCCCAAAGGAAAGGATGCTGTGCAGATCGATGCTACAAGTCTAGGCAACAGTTCAATGTCTCAAGTTCTATTTTTTTCCCTTCCGGGTGAGGTGGAAATCAAAACATCATTCTTCCAGGCTGACTTCTAAGGTGGCTGTGGTTATGCAATTAATACACTCTTTATTTGTTGCAGAGAAATTATATTTGTGGAGCTTATTACACCCAGCACAGCACCAGGCATTTTATAGACATTAATTTATTTACTTTTCATAATAGGTAGATATTATGTAACATGAAGACACAAAAGCTTAGAAGTTAAACGGCGAATGTCAGAACCAAAAATGCAAACCGACTCAGTCTGTCTCTAAAGCTATTTTTCTACCACATGACACCACTGAGAATGTTGATGCTCTCTTGAGTTTCTTGACTATGGGTCTCAGAAGTTTGTGGATGTAAGCTCAAAGACCTACATACTAAGTATGACCAAAATTAAATAGAAGAATGCCCTGAAGGAGTTTTACTAGCCTTAGCCTAATGTCTGAAATTCTGCCATTAGAGATTATTTTGGGCGAAATCATCACTTTTTTATTTTATTTTTGAGTCAGGGGTCTCACTCTGTCGTCCAAGCTCAAGTGCAGTGGCATGATCACAACAATCACAGCTCATGGCAGCCCCGATTTCCTGGGCTCAGGTGATCCTTCCATCACAGCATCCCCAATAGCTGGGACTGCAGGTGCGTACGGCCACACCCAGCTAATTATTTTTGTAGAGACGAGGCTTCGCTATTTTGCCTAGGCTGGTCTCGATCCCATGGGCTCAAGCCAGTCGCCTGCTTCAGGCTCCCAAAGTGCTGGGATTACAGGCGTGAGCCATTGCACCTGGCCTCAATTTATTTTATTATTGTACTACAAATACTTCCCAAAGCGGTAGGGATAATTTGGTTTTATTAAAATGCAAATGCCCCAGGAGGGAGTAACAGATATGAAGCTTTCATTAGACAAAACCTTTATGTATATCAGATTCCCCGCTCCTTTTTTCATGGCTCCCCAGAAAGAAGACACAAGGACAAGTCACACCACATTGCTGGAGGACAGGGCACCCGGGTATATATAGCTCACAGCAACCAATGGTGGCACTAGCGGATGGGAACAATTCTCTAACCTTGGCACTCCTAACGAAAATCATTCAACATTTGTGGTAGGATCCAGGCAAACTCTAAGAAAAGGAAATGCACTCACCACATAGCCATGAATTAGCAGAAGGAATCAGGGAGGTAGAAAAGAATAGCCACCACTAGCATTTGCTCTGATGTCCCTATACTTGATTGTAGAAACATCAACCTCTTGAGCACACATTATTTAATAAGGGAAAAGTCTAATCTTTAATGACTATGGTTAAATGTTTAACACTGCACACCACTCCTGCTGCCACCACCACCAGCACTTTACCCAGAGAGGTCTTGCACAAGATGCCGTCCCAGTTACCACGGGACCTCTGGCTCCACTGCTTCAGAAAGGGGGCAGGAGACACTGAGCTCCAGGGTCCCAGCCCCTGCTGGCCCTCAGCCCAGAACACCCCAGGACGGTAGCTGAGAAGCGGCAACACTTCTGGCTTTCAGCAGCTTCCTCTCTGGAGGGGGCTGGCTGGAAGCATCTATTTTCTAATAGCTGCATTTCAGATGCAGTTTTGAAAATCATCCTGGCATGGTACCTGGCACACAGTAAGCATTCAATAAATTAAGAAAAAGAGGAGGAGGTGAAAGGGAGAGGAAGGAAAAGAGGAGGAGGTGGAGGAAGAAAAAGAAAGAACTGTATCATATCTATATCACTCACTCTTTCATTACCTAGACTCTTAGCTCTAAAGGGCAAATGGGTAAAAAAAGAAAAAAAATTTTTTAAACCATAGTAATTGGGCAGCCACTTTTTAAGTCAGAGGAATGAAGGCCCTGAGATGTTCGCAGCTTGTCCAGAGTCAGACAGGACGCGGTGGCAGAGCTGGGTCCTCGCCCGGTCTCCGTCCATGTCCTGAGCTCTGCCTCTAGTAAGTACTGCCTGCCAAGCAACGGACCGTGGGCTTTCTACAGGTGACAGCAGACCTGGAGTTTGCTGTGTACCCTGTGTGCAAGCCATGTCTACTGGCAAGGAAGGAAGATAAATGTCACTGTCCCAGATGGAAGGCTCCCCATCCACATTCCTTGGGGCCCAGGCTGTAGCGTCTAAGTGAGAATCTGTGAAAATGTTTCTCTAGTACATTCAGTAACCAAAGCTCCCTCTGAGCTCCAACATTCAGCAGAGTCTTTCCATATTCTGTCCTCTGATAGGCTGACCCACACATAAGTTCTCTCACAGCCACAACGTGCCAGGAAAGGTGAATCACTGTCTTCATTGACAAGTATTTAGAACATGCCTCCTCTGGCTGAGACACTGTTAGGGTCTGGTGCTACTAAGAGAAATACACAACACATACCCTTGAAATCCACATGGTGAGACAGAGCAGACATACAAAAGATAACCATGAAGTCAGTGTATATTCAGTGCAAATGAGAAAAGTATAAAGCTATTCCACAAGTTCCAGGAAGCCTTCTTGAGAACTGGCTTTAGGGTAGACTTCCCTGAGAAAAATGTAATCACCAGCATGGTAATTAAGTTACAAAAACATAAGTATTCACCAGACATGAAATCCACATTGCATACGTCAATTTATGAATTAATGTAATATTGTCAAATTTCACATCAGCAGGACTTATCTTGAGATTTGACTCGTATTTATAAAATGAATACTATAAATGGCCCTGGTAATTCATTACACACACAAAAACTAGACTGAAACGTATTTCATGTATAAAATTGTGTATCATTAAAATACATACTTATTCTAATATTATATTTTCAGCCATCACAGAATATCACACTAAGAAGAACCTGAGTTGTCAATGCACCCATTCATTAGCAAATTCATACTCCCTTACAACACCCTAAGGTGGTTTCCCCATCCTACACTTGACAGGAGACTGACTACCTCATGAGGCAGGTCAGCTCATTTGTGGACATTCATCTATTTCACTTTATAAAAATAAAGTAACTATGTACTTCAAAAAAGGAAAATTTGCAGCAAGAAAAGAGCAAGGGAACAGTCTGCATTAGAGAGGCGTCTACTTAGTTTTCTTCAGAGGTTTTCTTAGCGAGATAAACGGCAGTTGTCAGTAGACCTGTGCAATGACATTTTGTTCGTGGATGCTCCTTTCATGCTCACAATAAGTTAGGTGATTCAAAGAAAGAAAGTCCTATATGCAAGTGTTGAGCGAAAACTACATTGGAGAATATCTACAGTATTTGTTAATCCTATAATATCTAATTTTCAATGTTAAGAATATTACTGTGTAGCAATAGAAAGTGTCTCATCTTTCAAAAAGCATGCATTCATTATCAGTATATTCTACTTAGTGTGGTAAAAAAAAAAAGAACACATTCTGAAAAATGTTCAACTTCTGGGATTTAAACAAAAAGGGCCTGGCTACTATATGCTGCATTAACTGACAAATAAACCATGATAAGCTCTGCAGTGTTTGATTATTCACCCCATTATCAGGATCTCTAGCAATCCTATACTGGGTATTTATCTACAGGAAAGGAAATCAGCATATCAAAGGATGCTTGCACCCCCCACTTCTATTATTGCAATGCTATTCACAACGGGCAAGATATAGAGTCATCCTGAGTGTCCATCAGCGGATGAATGGATAAAGAAAATGTGGTATGTGCACAAAGGAAGACTATTCAGCCATAAAAAAAGAATAAAATCCTGCCATTTAAATAACATGGATAAAGCTGAAGGTCATTATGTTAAGTGAAATTAGCCAGGCACAGAAAAATAAATATTGCACTCATTTGTGGGAGCCAAAAAAGTGGCTCTCATGAAAAGAGAGGGTGAACTGATGATTACCAGAGGCTGGGAAAGGTTGCAGGGTGGGGGCCGAATGTGAGAGGTTGGTTAATGAGTACAAACATATAATCAGATAGAAGAAATACATTCTAGTGCTCAATATCACAGTAGAGTGGTGACTATCGTTAATAATGATTTATTATACATTTCAAAATAGCTACTAGAAGAGTTGAAATATTCCCGCCACAAAGGAACAACAAAAGTGAGGTGATGGATATCCTAAATACCCTGATTTGATCATTACACATTATATGAATGTATCAAAATATCACACGTAGGTCAGGGGTGGTGGCTCACATCTATAATCCCAGCACCTTGGGAGACCGAGGCGGGCAGATAGCTTGAGCCCAGGAGTTCAAGACCAGCCTCGGCAACACAGTTAGTGAAACTTCATCTCTACAAAAAAGTCAGAAAATTAACTGGGCATGATGGCACGCACCTGTAGTCCCAGCTACTCGGAAGGCTAAGGTGGATCCCCTGAGCCCAGGAGATCACGGCTGACATGAGCCATGATCATGGTGACTGTGCCACTGTACTCCAGCCTGGGTGACAGAATGAGACCGACTCAAAAAAGAAAAAAAAAATCACATGTACCACATAAACATGTGCAATTATGATGTGTCAATTTTTTAATTGCATAAAAAATATTTCTGGCTATGCATACAGTTAACTAGTTCAGCCAGGGTCTCACTCTGTCACCCAGACTAGAGTGCAGTGGTGTGACCATGGTTCACCACAGCCTTGACTTTGTGGGCTCAAGCAATCCTCTCGCCTCAGCCTCCTGAGTAGCTGGGACTGTAGGCGCATGCCACCATGCCCAGCTAATTTTTTTTATTTTTTGTAGAGACAAGGTTCACTATGTTGCCCAGGCTGGTCTCAAACACCTGGGCTCAAATGATCCTCCTACCCTGGCCTCCCAAAGTGCTAGGATCAGAAACACGAGCCACCGCGCCCAACTAGCTAACTTTCCATACAAACTTAGGTCCCTGCACAACCAGTTGAGTAAAAAATAATTTTGTTTGCTATCATCAGAGTAAAATAGTAGTACTACTAAATCAATTAAATTGGAATTCTTTATATCTACCACCACCAAAGGGCAAAAGCAGGAAAATAGCAGAAAAAGTGGGGGTGGCTGCTTGACTCTTACCACTTGGCCAACTGGGTACATCCTGGCTGCATCTCTGAAGGACTGCAGAGGACGAGCTTTCCAACTCACCTGTGTTTTGAGAATAACACCCACAAATTTAAACTTCCACCAAAACGTATCGAATTCTCCATAAATTGAACTATACTCAAGAGGAACATTCCAGGACCACTGCCCCTTACAGTACAACTAGAGGAGTGTGGGTATTTTTGTGCTCTGTCCTTAGTTAGGTGAAGTACACAGCTCAGAGCAAGCTAACAAGGTTACTGGGTGAGGACATCAAGAAGAATAAGACCCAGGAGGTCCCTGCACCATTCAGTGGCAAAATCTAAGAAAATACTGGGCCCTCCCAAATGTGTACTGTGGATTCTTTAATGTGTAAAGCACAACTTATGGATGGACACCTACAGTCAATGCTAATGTATATGTTTCTTGAGGAGTGCTAAGCAATGAATTCTCTGCCACTTTTGTTAACGCCCCCTTTATAAAGCACTGTTAAGCCTGAATGGTATAGAAGCTTCTCTGAGACAACCCTCTAGCAGAGACATTAGACGCAGCGCCAGGAAACAGCTCTACAATGTGCATATGTGTGTGCAAGGGATGTGTGAATGGAGTGTGAAGCAGATCAGGAGGAGAGAAACAGTGAAGTAATCACAAAATCAGATAGAAGAAAGACTGATGGGGAAAAAATGGCAAAGACCAGGGAACTAGGAGTGAATAGGGGGTGCAAATGCATTGATTCTAAGCATAATTTGCACTTCCAGACTAGGACTTCACTTCGGACACTGTGTCCTATCTTCGTTTTGTTGTTGTTGTTGTTGAAAGTTCGGGATTTGAACAAGTAAACCCTAAAAGCAGTATACACCATTTCCTGCCAATCAATATGAGGAAGTTCTATATGTAAAACAAGACTCTTCTCCAATCGTCCCCGGTAAGACAGAAAAGAGCAAATTCCTTGCTGAGTTGAAACTGGCTTCAGATGGAGCCAGAAGGCTGCTTACAGCCAGGGGTGGAAGAGACCAGAACAGGATGGCAGTTGCTCCCGGGAAACCCTGAGCAGTGGAGTAGGAAGCAGACAGTGCAGAAAGAATCCACTGTCCCTGCATCTGCCCATGCCAAGCCTTCCCAGACAGAAGGGTTTCCCGAGAAATGAATCAATAACCTAAATCTTCAGGAACTACGAACACACCCTTCTGACAAACACTCTGAGAAGTCTTGGGCTGCAAGACGAACCCCAGTCCTTTTTGTTACAAAGTGGGTGGTTTTGTTGTAAGGTCACCTCAGGTGGGAAGAGCAAGATTGTCACACACTGTACAGTACCATTTTACAAGTAAAATTTAGAGCAGTTTACTGGCTCTTTTTAACAGTCAAATGATCTGACGTCTCTAATGCCTGGAGACTCTAGCATTTATTTCAAAGCATAATGCTCCAACATTTATTCCAAAGCATTCCCAAAAAATGTTTTGTAAAAACTGACTTATTTCCTGAGTGAATAGGTATAGGATATGCATTATTTCTTTTTTAATAGTCCCTGGTTAGTTACCTGAAGCCAAGCGGCAGGAAATATGAAGTAGATGTGGATCTTTGACTATGTGAACTAGATATCATGAAATTCTGTGAACCTATTTAAATCAGAATCAAGCACTGATGTGACAGAAATGTGGTTGCAAATTTGGCAAGTGTGACTGGAAACGTTTTACTGAAAAGGAAGTAAAAATTTCATATTTTGTGGCAACGAGTGTAAGGCAAACTCTACTCAGCATACTAACCAAATGACTGTATTCTATTTAACAAAGCTAAAATGTAAGTGAATACACACAAACCAGCAAGGAAAAATGTCAATGCAAATGTCACCACTTTAAGTTCTCTTTTTTGGGCCACAAGCAGCTGTGGAATCTGACATTCATTTGGGCAGTTTCAATGAGGGTTCTGCTGGGAGCAAAGCAGCCTCACTCGTGTGGAGTGGCCTTATAGCTACACTTGACCCCTCTTGGGAGGAACAAGGCAGAGGACACACCAAGATATCTGCCCGTGTGTAATGTACATTGTAGAACCAGCTTTACCTCTCTCTCTGTGATTATTCAGCACTGCTCAGAAAATATGCCAGTTTCAGAGAAGAAAATGAAGACTTGCTTGTACAACATATCAAATGGAATGCAGTGATTTGAAGAAACTCAAAACTAAACTCTGACTCTAGATAGTGTGATAAAAATGAACTGAAAAAAATACCAAGGGGAGAAAATCAGAAGTGAGTTTTCAATATTTTGTATTTTTGACACAGCCTATCTACTGAGCTATTGTACTTTTACAGTTAATTTATAACTACACACCTCCTCGTCTCTTTAAGAAATGCACATGAACAATCACAGCTGATTAGTCTGCTCTCTTTTCCCACATGAAAAATCAAAACTACCCCTAGAAGCCAGCCCACCAAATAGTCAAGCCCTTAGGATTCTGCACAAACCCCACTTACTGATTTTTCCCTCATCTCTTGAGAAAGGAAAGCAGCAGAGCTGGCCCATGGCACTGGCGCTTGCTGTCTGTCTTCCCGGTGCTCTTCTCCGTGGGCACCCCAAATAGAAACTGCAGTTTCCAGCACGGTCTGCGAGCACACCCTGCCTCTCCACACACGGAGCTCCAAGAGCCAATGCACGCCCGCCGGGCGAGGAGCGAAGGCTCCACCTCCAGCCCTCCAGCCTAACGCGCCGCTCTGGGACTGGCGTTCAGTGAGAGAAGTGGCCGTGGCTCGCCTGATTCTCACAAAACTGTGAGCCCTCAGCCTTAGGTCAATGCCACGTGTGCCGTGGGGCTGTCTGCATGTGTCTTCAAGGAGGTAACCGAGGAAAACCACAAGGAGTCCTTTTCTCCTACAGACAAATGCAGTAATTACACATGGAAATTCAAACCTGAAAACCCCCATCTTTGCTGCCTGCTATTTAAAGAGGAAGAGCTTTCTTTTATTCCCAGGAGATTGTTGTTTGTTTTATGAATAGGGAACCCAAAAGCAGAACACTGGAACCGCAACTTGTATAAAGTACCATCAACCACCTAACAACCGCACAAACAATAGAAAAGATAGGGAACGTAGGGGAAAGAGACTATCAACTGCTATCTGCACGGTACAAGGTTTTTTGGAAAGTCTAATATCTCTTCAGAAACATCATCTCATTCTCCTACTAAAGCATGAATCAATACAATGAATTTCGAAATTGTAGCAACAAATATGTCAATAGCCTAGAAAATTGCCCAAATACAGCTGCTTCACTGAAAAAAGATCAAGAATTAGGGTATCTTTTCTTATGAAGCCACAAGGTAATGAAGCAAATTCAAGGGCAGCAAAACAACTAATTTTAAGACATGTTGTATTTTGAACTGTATCATGTGAAATAATGAATTTCATGTAATTGCTCAAAATCTGTTGTCTCGTAGAGGGAACAGCCTTATTTTAAGACACTGTAGGAATAAAAAGTATTCTTAAGGCCAGAAATCCCACCCAAATTCTTACCTGACTCCTCTACTTCCAGCTAGGCACACTCACCTATTTATCAGGAGCTGGAAGGAGAGGACAGGATGATACTGAGAACCTCAAGTGGTCCAAACTTAGTATGCCTACGTTCATAGTCATCCAAACAAAAAAGAGTGTGCAGTCTGGATGAATGGGAACTGTCATTTTTACAAATTCTATCTGTTGCATTTTTTAAAACCCAGTTAAGAAGTTGACAAGCACTAGAATATACTTGCAATGCTTTTTTCAAAAAGACAAAATTCTGGTTATTACAGTTTGATACAGAGGTCAAAGTGTATATTAGAGTGGATCGAGGAACGTAAGTTGTTTCTGTGGATTACATGTACATCCAGTATGCACTTTAATTTCCCAAGATAAGAACTATTGTAGGTGGTTTCTTTTGGCCGTGCCAGTTGTGGCATGTCTCCCTTTCTTTTCTCCATTCTTTCTCTAATAAACATCGTCTTAAAACTTTGAAGAAAAAGAAAAGAAGTATCGTAAAGAAAGATCTATGTAATAAAAAGCAAAGATTTGACTGTCAATGAAACTGGCACATCTACCCACATAATTAAAATTAACACACGAAATGTTATATGTTTTTACATTACTTCCTCTCCCCTGCCCCCAAGTCAGGGTCCCACCCTATCGCCCAATCTGGAGTGCAGTGGCATGATCACAGCTCACCAAAGCCTCAATCTCCTGAGCTCAAGTGTCCCTCTTACCTCAGCCTCCCAAGTAGCTGGGACTATAGGCACGGGCCACCATCCTGGCTAATTTTTTTTTTTTTAACTTTTTGTAGATAAGGTCTTGCTATGTTTAGCCCAGGCTAGTCTCAAATTCCTGGGCTCAAATGATCCTCCCAAAGTGCTGGGATTATAGGCATGAGCCACCGCACCCGACCACTTTTTAGACTATCTAAAATGTAAACATACTGCTTATGTTGCCTTGAGTTAAAGAGGGCACTCCATTCTATCACATAATGAGCATTACAATTTTGAGACAAATTCCATTTTTATAACCAGTTGTGTTTCTTCACAGCTTAGCAACATCAAATTAACAGCAAATTTAAACTTTTCCATTATTCCCTCTCAAATGCATCAACACATGAGTGAATACAGGTATATGTTTTAAAATATAAACTGTAATTTTGTACATAAATGTAAAATAGTCCTAAAAGCAATAATATTATATGAACCCAATTAAAATAAGAAAGCTCAGCCTGTAATCCCAGTGCTTTGGGAGGCCGAGGTGAGTGGACTGCCTGAGCCTGTGGGTTCGAGACCCACATGGGCAACTTGGCGAGACCTCATCTCTACAATAAATCAAAAATTAGCCGGGCATAGTAGCGCACACCTGTAGTTCCAGCTACTTGGAAGGCTGAGGCAGAAGGATCGCCGGAGCCCAGCAGGTCGAGGCTGCAGTGGCCGGGAGCATGCCACTGCACTCCAGTCTGGGAGACAGAGTGAGACTCCAACTCAAAAAAAAAAAAAAAATTGTCTTCCACGAAACCAGTCCCTGATGCCAAAAAGGTTGGGACCACTGCTCTACAGTATTCATATTGCATGATTTTGTGATTGAAATAACCAAGGAACTGCTCTAACAACCTATGAACAATTAGCCTAAATATTACTTTTTGTGTTCAAAGAAATACCTGCTGTGAACATTCTTCATTGAGGAAAATGAGTAACTCCTGGCATTTCCCAATTATCTACATTGGTGTGGTGACAAAATCTTTACTTATTTTATTTATTTTTTGAGTTGGAGTCTCACTCATCGCCCACAAGGCTGGAGTGCAGTGGCACGCTCACAGCCACTGCAGCCTCGACCTGCTGGGCTCAGGTGATCCTTCCACCCCAGCCTTCCTAGTAGCTGGAACTACAAGTGTACACCACCACACCAGGCTAGTTTTTTGTGTTTCATTGTAGAGACGAGGTCTCACCAAGTTGCCCAGGCTGGTCTCAAACCCCCGGACTCAGGCAATCCTCTCGCCTCGGTCTCCCAAAGTGCTGAGATTACAGGCTGAGCCATTGTGCTCGGCCATGATAATACCTTTAGGATCAGAAAACCAAGGATTTGAATCTCAGATCTCTCAGCTATTCAAATTCTCAGTTGTGAAGCTGAGACCTCCTTGTCAGAATTTTGACATCTTCATCTATAAATCAGGTAAGTTCATTGCCTGGTTTATTTTAAATTTGTTGTTGCAAACTAGATAGCATTTGGGAGGAGGTGAAGAAGAGAAGAGATTGTCTGACGACAGTTAGACACCTCAGTCTTTGGTAGCACCATGTAGCCAACCTGTTTCCTCCTCTTCCAATATTCTGCCCTGTCAGCAGCCATCTTGCGAGAATGCCTCTATAACACATCTAGCCTCCGCACAAAAAGGCCCCTATTCAAATGCAGAGCCCAGGAGGAAAACATTCTTGGGACGAACCTACCAACTTTATTATTAATTAGTCCTTGTTGACACTGCTTCTGAAAAAGTGCAATTAAGAATAAAATATATAAAACATGCCATTAACTGAGTAGCAATATTTACCAGGATATTCTGCAACAAAATGAGGGCTTTGGGGGCTGGGGCTGTATAATGTTAGAGGCTTTTTTCATAAACATTAAGAGTCAATTAACCATAACAAAAGATTACAAAACAAGTGAGAAACTCAAGGCAGAAATTTTAAAACCTAACATTTACTGGACACTTATGAGATGCCAGGCCCTTGCAATGTTTTCCATTTCACTCATTCATTTAATCCCCACAAAGCTCTATGAGGATGGTGCTATTACAGTCCCCATTGTATAGATGAAAAAAACTTGAAGCTCAGAAAAGCAATGTGGGCAAAATCTCTCATTAGAGTACATGACAATAACGGGACTGAACTCATTCGTCCTGCTCTATAAACCCTCGGCGTCTGATTCAGAGTTCTCAACTATTAAACATAATGTGTATGTGGAATCAATCAGGTCTATACTTCACGACATGGCATACTACAGCTTCAGAATGATGTGCAGAAAAATATTACTTACTCAAGCTCCATGGAAATATGTGCAAAATCTTGCCTTGGCTTCTCATGTTTTGCCACCAAATCCTTGGTGAATACTGCTAAAGTAACATGACCCTATTTTGAAACAACGGGCCTAAAGAGAAACCCCTTTGCAAGCTAGAGCCTGGTACCATTGCCTGCCACACCATAGAGAGATAACTCAAGCTGGAGCCTGGCACCGTTGCCTGCCACGTCATAGAGAGATAACTCAATGTAGAGATCCAAATCGGCCCTGAATGCTCTCACCTTCCAGGAAAAATAGCAGCCTGGACCATTCACAAGCAATCCCCGAGGTTATTCATGACCTTCTATCAGGGGATTAATGCGCTCTCCTTGGTAACATACAGAGGTCTACTACAACGAGGAAAAGATTAAAAAAAAAAATAAGGTTAACTTTGCTGAGGAAAAATATCTGATCTGATATCACGTTCATAAATTTAAAACCGTAGCATTCTCATGCCTTCTTTTCTCACAGGCCTGGGTATAGACAAATCATGGCTAGGCCAGTTGCCTATATGTGCTATTGTGCTATTGGATGGTTAAAAATGGCAAAAATGAAACTAAAAATTAAGGGTGATGGTAGCTGCTTCTTTCCCATGTACTCGTACTTTGAACTATCAGCTCTTATGATTGTCTCAAACGGAAAAATATTATTCTTAACTAGGGCTAAAAGCTCTATTCTCTGTGTCACTGGTTGGCATCCTTACCTATAACTGGGCACACACAAATATATATACTTGTGCTTCTGAGAAACCTCTTGGAAAAGTCTCACCCAAAATAAAGAGCAAGCCTTGTTGTAGGATTTTGATCTATAAAACTATAGAACAAATTACCAATCCTTCTGAGACCTCTAATTCATTAATTAAAGAAAATTTGAGTGACAACTTGCAGAAACACACAAGAAAAAGTAAATGTCCCTTTATTGAAAAGAGTGGAGAGAAAAGAGGACTTTAAATCATTAAGTATAAAGAGAAAAACCACTTTATCCTTCCAAATTCTGGAGCCAAGTCTTAGGAAACATGCCTTCAAGCAAAAAAGAGACAATTCAGGAAGATTTCATTATACTGCAGGTGGCACACTTATGGAAACTGTTAGGCCAAGAAATGTCACAGTTTCAATGGAAACGTGTGTAAGTTCAAGAAGTGCTTGACAATTTATGGAAACATAACTCAGGGAAACTGGAATGCTTGAGAATATATCCCAACTTTTATGTTGACATCAGGTACCAAAAGATAATTATTCTAGGCCTGAAGTAGATTGGATGGTCACACCCAGTACTGTATTTTGTTTCTCTATGATCTTATTAAAAAAAAAAAAATCACCTCTTAAAAATCAGTCCACCAAAAGCATGCATCTATTACTCAGACCCAAAAGATGCCCCGCCAGCATTTAGTCACAGCTGCATCCTTGTCATTTTGTAACCCAAGAGAAAGGATCTGAAACTCCATCATTAAACCATAACTCAAAAAACTTCAGGGAGTATCTGTACATTTCACTCTTGAAGTCCTGTTTTTAATTACCCGAGAAATGAATCTCAGTCTAACTGTGAAATTTGGGAACCAAGAGTTTGTTTTTTTTTTTTAAACAATTACTCCTACTTTAGTCATATTTTCAACAGACTTTTTACTTATCTTTGTAGTGCCTTTGTTTTCTTCTAAAACTAAAAGTTTTAGGTATTTGTATCTGAAATAGCCATATGCCATACAATTTTAGTATGTATAGTAGTAACTGGAAAGAAAATGTGTTTTTTCCTATAAACACAACGTCCGGTATATGGCGTATGTGCATTTAGGGAAGGGGAAGAGACAAGTAGACAATTAGAGCTTCAAAAACAAGTCTTTATTCTTTACCAGTTCATAGTAGTCATTCTCAAATCTCTGCTGCTGCCTTTCTGTTTATTGCCAATTTTCAAATGCCTCCTCCATGGTTACTATTCAGTCTGCTATTTTCTATGTGTGGGTCCAACTTTAAATAACTTATGTAGTCATTGCCTTTTTCTTAATTGAGATATAAATTAGAGGCCAGGTACAGTGGCTCACACCTATAATTCCAGCACTCTGGGAGGTTGAGCTGGGAGGACCATGCTAGGAGCTCTAAACCAGCCTGGGCAACAGAGCAACACCCTGTCTCTACTAACAATTTTTAAATTTTAATTTAAAAAATTTTGTTTAAAGAAAACAAAATATATTAGGAAGGAAGATGTATTTCCCTGCTCAGAGGACAGCCAGCAGTAGAGCATTCGAAGTAGGAGGCTGGAAGGAGAGCTGACAAATCACAGCACATGTTTGGTCACAGCACGTGTGTAGCATACCATTTGATTCACTTAATTCTGGCCACTATTTACTGAACACATACTATGTGCTAACACAAGAATCGCATTCTTGGGGTGAGCTCACCACTGCGTCGTAGAGTGCAGCCAGAGTAGGGGAGAGAGCCAGGGCCACAGGAGGGCAAGGAGCCCCATCTGCAGCCATGACCCCAGGGAAGAGGAGGGGGTTCAGCATTCCCAAGTGGCAAATCCCATTCGACAGTTTTGCTAAGGCAAAGTAGTAACACAACAGAGGCCAGTAACAGTCATTCACTCTAGACAGATACTGTTCAGCCCTGCTTTTTACAGTCTGACCTTTTTTTCCAAGCATTAGTGCAATCACAAAACTGACATGAGCTATTTCCTCAAGGACAAGTTAAATGTTTGGATGTTAAAACCTTATTTGAAAAAAAAAAAGGAAAAACAGAAAAATACACTTAACCTGCTGGTCAGTATTTTCTATTTCCAGACCCGTCTGCTTTCTTATTCAAGTGTCTTTAATCCTTTAATGCCCTGGGCCTGTCAGAGGAGAAACCAACACCCTTTACAGGAAGAAACGTATTTCAGAAACGCCAATAGAACCCAATGAGAAGATTTTATTTGTAGTTTAACAATGTAAACAATGAAAATTCAGTTCTAAAATTTAATTTATTGAAGGTTTTCCGCAGGCCTTAATTATTCTTTATGTGGAAAGTTCTCACTCTATTATTAGCTCTGAATGTGGCCCACTGTTTGACCTTGGGCAAGACAACTGTCAGTCACATGTCCTGGTTATGTCATGTCTTAAATAAAAGGTGCTTTAATAAATCAATACATTATTGTCAAAGGTTTTTTTTCCTCTAATAACACTTAAAGGGATAAAGAAAAACCAAAGTGAGTTCCCTAAATAATGAAAAGAAAATTCATTTATACCAGATGAAATACTATAAAATCAAGATAGTTTTTGGCAAGTGTCAGAATCTGTCAGTCCACTATGACCCAGGCTGACATTCATCTAATATACTACCTCAGTATTCATTCTGATGAGTCTGCTTGTGAATCTCCTAACAACATGTGGTATCTGTCAGAACTGTCATTTAAATATCCATAAAGCTAAAACAGAGTCTATTTTCTGTTCATACAGTTCTTAGTTCACAACTGAAATGTACATCTGTTGCAATGCATTCAGCTGTAAATAAAAAACCCTTGATTCAATTGGTTTAAAAATAAAGAAATGTCATTATCACCTATAATCCTATAATCTGTGATAGTGTCACTTTAGGGTTGACTAATTCAGTGACTTAACAAGACCATTAAGACATGTTTCTTTCTCACTCATAGGTGGGAGCTACATACTGGGTATACACGGACAGAAACATGAATTACTGGGACTCCTAAGGTAGGGGGAAGGGCTGGAAAACTACCTACTGGGTACCATGTTCACTATCTGAGTGACGGGTTCATTAGAAACCCAAACCTCACCACCATGCAATATACCCATGTAACAAACCTGCAAATGTATCTAAAGCCTCGATATAAAAATGTTCAACAACTAAAATTAGAAAAAGATTCATCCTTCTAGTGTCCCACACTCAGCATATATACTTATAGTCACCTAGTGTCTCCCATGGTTAAGATACCGGCAAAGTCCAAGCATCACACACACATACAATTTCCAGCTAAAAAATGGCCTTCTCCTCCCTCCTCCAAATATCTTTTTGTCAGCAAGAAATCTGAGTTCTGGGGCCCCAAGCAGACATCCCTTCACACGCCTGACTGAATCATGTGCCACTTCTCAAACTGATCACTAACAAGAAGAATGAAGTCAACAGCAGGGCAAAAGCCAGGTGCATGTGCCCCAAGCTACCACATCCCAGTGAAGGGGAAGAAAATGGACTCAGAAGAGGCAAACCACTAGTGTCTGCTAGAGTTTTGTATTTACCATTTAATAAAAAATGTGGTATCCACCTTTTGGTCAATTAAAATTAAGGAAATAATTAAAAGAAAGTGATTAAGTCATTTTTTTTTTAAGAGACAGGGTCTCACACTGTTGTCCAGGTTGGAATACAGTAGCAGATTCATAGCTCACTGCAATTTCAAACTCCTGGGCTCAATCAATCCTCCCACCTCAGCCTCTCAAGTAGTTGGGACTACAGACCTACACCACCATACCCAGCTTATTTTTTAATTTTATATTTTGTAGAGATAGGCCTTGCTATGTTGCCCAGGCTGGTTTCAAACTCCTAGACTCAAGTAAACCTCCTGCCTTGGCCTCCTAAAGCACTGGGATTACAAATTTAAGCCACCAAGTCCAGCCAATAATTTTATTTATTTTTTTATGTATTTAAAAAAATTTTTTTTTAATTTTAAAGATGTGGGAAATAATTCAGGGTTAGGTACACAAATGTTCATTATGCAGGTACCCTTGTTGATGAGGTATGCACCCCCCGCCCCCGCAGATTCCTACTGCTGCCAATCATTTTCTTTTTTTTTTTTTTGTGAGTTGGAGTCTCACTCTGTCGCCCAGACTGGAGTGCAGTGGCCGCTCCCGGCCACCGCAGCCTCGACCTGCTGGGCTCCGGCGATCCTTCCGCCTCAGCCTTCCAAGTAGCTGGAACTAC